>JAQGAK010000509.1:0-71203 GCA_034696945.1 Lipothrix lubbocki | reverse complement strand
CGCGAATTGGGTGACCAATGGAAGCACGGAGAGTAATTCAAATGTTGAGCACCCTCCGTCATTATATGATTTAGGATGTAACAGAAACTTGGTAGTTTAGTCGTTTAGTGTGAGTGTGTGTTCAGAACTCAGAAGCATCATGGTGTCTGGTTAAGGTGCCTATACAGCTCGAACTGCGGATGGATTTACCATGGCTATCTTTTACTATACCTATAGTACCTCCCCCCTCTCTCTCTCTCTCTGCTTCTTTGTTCAGTGCCTACTATGTATATGATAATATTATTTTGCTCTTACTATATAACTTTTCGAGAGAGATGTTATGCTGAACATTCCCAAATAAAACGTCTAACCTAAAGTTACATGCTTTGCCCAGAGTCCGCCTGTACTTACCCAAGTCGAATTGAAGTAGTCGCACAAGTTTTTTTCTTTCTCTCTCCCTCGCTCTCCCTCTCTCTCTCCGTCGTATTTGCTCTCTGCAGTAAAGTATATATATATTTAATGCTGGCAACTGAATATGCTGAGTAAAAACTTGTATGCAAGTAGAGTGTATTTAAAATCAAATATAAGTCATCACAGAATTACTTTCCTACGTGTATTTGGCTCTTGCTCCTCTCCTCTCGTTTGTCTGCATACTGGTTCTATGTATTGTGTGTAATGTAGGAACAGTTGCATTCATGTAATTTACGTTTTTAGGAAATAAAAGCACGTACTTAGTATCTGTAGTATCTGTACACACTGAAGTGATGCACATATACCCTCCTCTCCTCCCTTCTCAGGATTTAATAGCTACATGTCATTATTATGAACAACCCACGTACGAATAGGTCTGCTCCTATGCTATGTGTTCGTAAACCTCTTTTCCCCCTTTTCCCGTTGGTTTATTATCCATGTATTTTATATATTCTCTTTACATGTTCCTTACTAAAGTATGTATTATAGATATCTCCTCTATTTTATAGAGGTACTTGTTTGTACTATTTGTATCTATATACTACAAGAAAGCCATACTAACAATAACTAAATACAACCTTCTCCTTCCAACGAATGACTTTCATATACTCATACTCATGTTGTTGGTAACAGGAGGCGACAGTAAGGTATCAGCATCAATTTTTTTTAGCTCCTGCACGTTTCACAAGTAAATGTACATATGCGCTTGACAACATTGATATAAAAACCTTTCCAGAAGTTTCAATAACTGCTGCTTCGCAGCGACATTATATAATATAATCAATATATTGCTGGGTTGTTGTGAAGTATCAAGCTATTTTTTATAAAAGGAGAATGCAACAGAGGCTAAGTATATGCAGCCTTTGAGCTGCCAAGAGGAACTTCGTACATTGCTTTATTGGTATGAACGCAGTGGAAACCCAGGTTATGACATTTTTAAGCCCAGCTTTGAAGCATTCATATTCCTTTTAGCGTTTTCATGTGTTCGTGTGTTTTACAACCACTAACTTGCAGCAAACAAGTAACTTGTTTACATAAACGAAGTTCCTTTATATAATGGAATACCGTCGTTTGCATAACTATCCAATTATAAGTAGATACAAGCCGGGATTTTCGATACGAAATTGAGTTTGGAATGTTCAAAGCTTCTTTCTAATGCAATGGTAATAGCAAAGAATTTGAATCAGACAAGCGATTGGCAGAGATTGGATAAGGTCAATGATTCTCTTTCCTTAACACGGTAGCCTTGCAAACGTTATACGAGTATGTCATTGTACAAAGGCATTACATCTTTAAACATACCTTAATGACTTAACTGAGTTAAAGTGAAAGTAAATTACGCCTTCAATTTTACAAGGAAACATATTTTTAGAATCTGTTAATTCAATGTCAGACGCACAATTCAGGACTTTGCAAAACTTTAAAAGTTATATACAAAAATGCGAATAAGTTCCTTTGTAGCATGATAAAATGGCCTTAGCATATATTTCCTCCGAAATCGGAGATATCCTTGTTAATACCGGACAATATATATCATTTCCATAGTAACTTCAATCCTACTGGTTGATCACATTTCATGAAGAGACATGTAAGTGTGCATATGTACGTGTATCCGTATCATAGACACATCTGCCAAACGTACACAATTTTAGAACCAGTCAAGTCCATTCTAATATAGATATTGGGCACACAATGAAAATCAAATCATCACATTGTATACTTGAAAATATTTGGAAAGAATATTTCATTTCTTTCATTCTAGCTGCGTGCGTGATTTTGCAAGGCTTTTGTTTGCATTCTGACGTCAAGCTGTAGTGTTTTGTTTGTCAAAAAACATTCGGCGGAATTGTCTTATATCTCTCAGGGGAGAGAATATTTCCGGAGGGATTGTGCCCGCACATGAATAAAACCTGTAAGTTAATGATACTCTCAACTGAAAGTAGATTCACTTTCCCATGTAGCACGACTAAAACTTATAAGTACTGCGTAAGATAAAAGATTGAAGAATGCTTTATTACATCATATCGCCCTGTAACCTAACCATGTACATTCCTAAAGCAGGACAGTTTTTTGCATAGTTGGCTGAAAATAAAACATCTCATTACTTCATTACATATGCAGTTTATCATCACATGTAAGGTAAGCAAGTTCATGGTAGATTTTATGTCCCTGTGCATAATTTTGGTAACATATTCTTTTTATATTACTATTTAGAATAGAGAGATAATACTGAAACGAAACAGAAACTAGCTCGATAAATGCCTTTGACATCTCTAATCATTTTGCATGTCAATTTTACAAATTAACGGAATGCATGTATGATGTTAATTTTCTTTATGGAATATTTTTACGGCGTTGAACAAACAAAATGTGCATACAGCTACATTATAGATAAACCTCGACAAAGATAATATTGTTGTAATTCCTCCAGTTGTTTGCATACAAAGCACAAAAATGATGCATGCTATGAAAAGTGCATCCAAGCTGACAGCAATAGCAATAGTATCACACACGGATGCTTTTTAGCTTACTCTGCTTTAATGGCATCTATTCAGCTTCTCAAGTATATAGCTGTAGGTTAGTACTTTTCTAGGTTAATATGAAATTGCAATCGAAAGGGAATTTAAATCAAGAATTTTTACATCTCAGTGAAGGCGTTCATAAAGTGTCATCATTCTCCCTATGTGAATTGAGTATGCTTTATTTGAAAAAAGCAATCTTCGTTGGTCTTACAAGTTAAATGTTGTCACCTTCCAAATGTCCTCCTCCTTTCTTCACGTTGACAAGGAAAACTACAGTATGGTTGTCCTCTAACCCACATCATGGTTTATTTTGCCGCTCTTTGTACTACTTTACCGAACACATAAAATAATGCGTGCCATGGCAGCTAAAGTGCAGTTGCAGCTCAAAAAGTTTTCAGTGAGTGTAGCGTAGTACAGCTGTCTAGCTAGAGTCACCCTAAAATATCTAGAAATAACTTGGGAACAATTTCTAAAAATTTACATATATTTTTAGAATGTTTAAAGAAGGATATACAGGAAAAATGTTGAAGCGCATTTTTATTATGAAACCATGTCTTTATTCATTTATCTTGTATAGGTGTCATGGGAAAAACTATATAACTACAAATTTGAGGGCAAAGTGAAAAGCTCACAACAGGCATGCAGTTATACGAGAATAATTATATAAGAAAAAAGAAAGGTGAAAACAAGTATGCCTTTTGTATTCCCGACATGACATATGGTATATACATATGCTTTGCAGCCGCAAAGAAACAGGAAACGCTGTAACAAATAATTGATTTAACAGCTTATGATAAAGTTTTTATCAAAAAATTGAGTTACCATTTAGCATTTAAAAGCTATCAGCAGGTTCAAAGCAGGGAAGCAAGACCAGAATATTATATTAAAATAATATATTGTATTTACCCCTGGTTATGCATTTGTGTAAAATGGTTGTATGGAAAGGAGTACAAATACACACTTTTTATGCCTTTCTCAGCAAATATCCTCAAGTATGCTAAATGTCAATTAATATCACCAACAAGACTTACACAACAACCAGTTATGCTCTGCAAATTTCCTTTTAAATGTTTTAGTATTATTGATGTTCTGATCGTAATATCTTTTAAATGTAAATATTTCTTATAATTTAAACAATCTTGTAGCTTCATCGATCTACATACATTTACATCCATATCAGTTGTATGTACATATTTTGAATAGGAGATAGTACTGCATACACGTCGGAGTGAAAACCATAGTAGTGGTAGTGACATCATGTCGAAATTTGAGAAGAAGGATTGCGATAAATGGTGTAGACCTCGTCATCACCATCATCCTGTTTTTGGAGAAACAGACATGCGACATTATTCTACTTGATCACGAAATGGCAGTTTCCCCATGCAACGTTGAATGCACGCATTTTATTATGGTATTCATAGTTGCATAAAATATGATTCCTTCTCCCTCTCGACGAATGGGTACGAATCAGATCATAATAATATACATGAGTGACTGGGACGCGTCGTATAGCATACGTATACAGTCGATGCTAATGTTTTCTTTCCTGCACTGTTACATGCGCTACAACCGCATCTTTCCCTGATATGTCTGCACTATATATCTTTATCTCAATCAACTTATTATCTTTCCGTTGTTCCCTGCGTATAACAGCAATGTAGAGAAATAGAGATGCGAGAAGAAAGGAGCCGTAACTCGCACATATCACAGCTTGCTTCGCCATGCTAGTGTAGTAAGGTTATGTATACATTTCAAATGTTGTGAGTCCACTACAAAAGCTTTATAGGGTTTTATGGTACCTACATACTAACGCTTAGGGCATAATAAGCATATGAACGAACAAACTTCACTATATGGAACAAATGTAATCGTATGTATGTTGTTCAGGGAAACGTGTACACAAAGTACACATCAAAGATAAAGTTTTTGCTTCACTTCATAATAAAACATAGTTCGTCTAATCCATGTAGAAGAGCAATCCCATGGTAGTCATAAAAGCTTATTGTGTGTAGGTATATGTGTGTATGTTTTCTTCGATTGCACTGCACATATTATCTTTCTTTAGGCTCCCTTATGCGTGTCTACACCTAAACCGTTCTCCTATTCTCTCTCTCTCTCGAATAGAACTTCCCTCGATACATCAAGTATAATACTCGCACTTATAGCATAACAACTCCTAACACTATCTACAACACAAGCCCACTTCGACTAGAGCAATTCCAGGTCTTTTTTACACAATATTTCTCAAAAGGTTATACGGATGCACATTTAGTGTATGTTCTCTTCGTATAACTTTATATATCCCTGCATACATAAGCAAGGTCTGTGCACAGTTGGTTATCTTTCTTCTTGGGATTCGAAGTGTAGTGTAAGAGGGAGAAGTAGTTTGGTCTTGGTCGACCTTCGTAAACTGCCTGTACGCTGGTCTCCGTTTAGGCTGCCGACTGTACAAACCTGCTTGTTCGCCCCGTTCATCAGTATGTTTTGTGTTCTACCAAGAGAAGGAGGAGAGGAAGAAGAACATCGCTTTAGAGGTTCGAACATACTAAAACTTCTCTCTCTCTCTTGGTTTTGTCGACTCCCTTCATGAAAAAGTCAGCAGTACAAAAGTCGACTGACTTTTTCAACAACTAAAAGAACTTTATATTTTATATAGCCCAACTACTTACTACCTATGGATACTGTAATAATATCTAAAAAGAAACAAGAGGAGCTGACGCTGACGCAGGCAGACCTGGCTGTATGGTTTGCGGTGGTAGTTGAAATTATAGCTTTGAATACATATGTCTTTCTTGAGACGCACTGAGTCCATGCTATATATAAGAGCCTCTCATTCCATGAATGCATTCTTTGCATTATCTATGTGGCACTCAATTCTGGATGGCTCTGGAGTTTGAAGATGTAGCTATCTCTCCTATGCAGAAGCTTACATGCATACATAGTTCAGGAGCTCCATAGCTGTCCTCGCTAAGAACTTTGGACGTTGAGAAATATCTATTTATTCTCTCTTAAAATATACAAACTGTAAAAACTGAACACTCTCAAGATAAAACGTATACATATACAGATACATGCACGGGATTATCCTCTCTCTTTTAACTGTGACGTTCTAAGTGCATACTGCATGGGTCCTCGAATTGTACCCAGCACTAATATGTATATAGTTGCATACACTAAAAGTTCGCTCCGAGTATTTATTACGCTATCATGTACATCACTGATACAGAGTAGACGCACACCCTACTTTTTTATCCATCCCAATTATAATAATACAGGCCCAAGGATGAGGCAAAGAGGCAATACTCCGTCTTAAATTGGACCTTCTGCAAGAAAAGAAGTTTGACATAGTAGGTAGATAGAGAGTGCTAACACGTGTATCATAGCCACTGAATAAGTATTATAAGCTTTTCCTAATTTTTTCCTATTGTTACGTATAAAATCCAACACATAATATGAGTCAGCTCTATTTGACAATGAAGGTTTTGTAACACACATGATAAGTCACTAGTGAGGTGTATTATCATGTATACTATATACACTGGATTTCACTATACTTATGAAGCATCTGTACTACCTTAGGCCAAATCAGACTATATGTGCGTCAAAGTCAGACAGGGAGAGCTTCTCCAAACTCAAACGCAAGAACATCAGGCATCAACAGCAGCGTTCTTATCATCCCAACTTTTTTTCTGACTCTTTCAAATCTTTTCTTTTCTTCGTCTGACTGACCAGATCATTGGGCTGCAGTATTAGAAGGAAACAACCAACAAGAGAAAGAAGAGGTAGAGGGGTAAAGATGGGAATATACAACTCATATGGGAATGTAAGGAGTAATCAGAATGTAAGAATAAGCATAATCGAACAGGGGCAGCAACCGTACATATGTGTATGTACAGAATACAAATATTGTATTACAACAGCACCAAACTTACATGACGCTCTTCCGATTTTCATCTTCGTGCAGTCTCTCTCCATATGTTGCAACCTTTTAGGGATTGAAGATGCTGAGTACATGGCTATAATATCAATTTGAACTCGCACATAGACCCTATATGCTCATTAATAAAACGATTCGAATTATAGTACAACCGTGTGCAAGATGGCATTTGAGCTCCTGTACTGGTGTTGGCTAAACTTATGATACATATTTAAATGCAAGGTTATGCAAAATGATTGCGTCATCTGTAAAATTTAATGCGTGCAACCATATATATTTTCTTGCTCATCAGCAATTATTACACTCGAGCTTACAGTTCGTGCTAAAAATGTACGTGCTCTCTGTACACTCTATTTTTATATGCAGGTGAACCTCATTTGTTTGTACACAGTGTAACTTTTCTACTATCAACATACTACTATGTACTATCTACTATGTGACAGCGTGATTTCAATGAATTCTTGATTATATCTGTACCCACCTGTACTCTGATATATGTTTTTCAACTAATTATAATAGTGAATGGTGAGTCCATTATCAAGGACTAATGTTGTCATTGTTAACCACTGAGAGATTTTATTGGCAGGAGTTTAGGGTTTAAACGCTGTTCCGACAGGAATTCTCTATTCTTTGCAAATGAGTGCATATAACTGCAACACCCTATGTGTCTGAAAAAAGTCTGTCGAGATAGACTATCAAGCTTGTTACACTAACACATATGTAGTTGGCAGTGGCCTGTGGGATTTGAAATGTTTCTCTCCGTTGCGTTAGTTTGCATGAAAGTTTTGTACTGTATGCAATGTGCACTACAAAACTCGTATTGATGTATAAAGTTCAAGTTGACAGACTCTTGAAAGTTATAGCGGTGCTGAGCAGTTGCATTATGATGTGAATCCCACGGCTCATCGTGCTATCTTCATTTGCTACCTACCTTACTTGCTTTGCAGTCTGTACTGTATTAGTATCATGCGAGAGGAAATTCATTCTAACAGCTAATCATTTGCATCCTCACTCACACCTGCGTGCAATTAAAAATACTCGTACAAAGTTGAGTACATACAAACGTATGAAATCTTGTTGAGTAACATATAGACAAGATGGTCGAACACATATGCATGCTCACAGCTAATTCATGTAAATGTAAAAGACGAGCAAATTTTTGCAGCTCGCCGTTTTGAGTTGTAAACTTTTATGCAAATTTACCATGGCAGGTTGAACTGGTTTGTGGATGTACTAGTATAAGTATATATATGTATAGATGAATGGTAGCATTCAAAAGATATATATTCAGAAAGCCAGGACAGGATTTTCAGTTCAAGTTGCATTCATTTTTTATTACTTATTTTTTAAATATAATTTAATAACATGTCTAGTGAAGATACAGTTGGGATTCTACAGATTGTCTGTCTTTAAGTCCATAAATTCCACCCTGTTGGGGTGTTGCGGGTACCGTCTGCTGTGCTTTGTAAAATGGAATGGTTACACGTTTGTCATTCTTATATTGGCAGCCTGAGTAGCCGATAGGAGTATACATATCTGTGGAATCTTAAACTCGCAACTGAGCCATCTCAACCAGTCAACTAAATGTCACTTGTCCATTTTACTTGAATACACACAACGTCCTTTCATTTCTATAAGTATAACATCGTTGTGAAACTATAGAAAACTTATACACCGAGACAGTTGGCAAAATACAGGTTACGATAACAAGATCCTAATCGACATACAGACACCGTGCAGTCTTGGAGGTGAAATCAGGCAGCATTTTTTCATATTATGAGTATATCCACAGCCAAGTGTAGCCGGAATTGTTACTGTCATGTCTTACCATGTCATGCCGAAGCATCAATCCGTAATGTGTCTTTTAGGCTGGTGAAAGCTTTTAGCACAAACTTAATGCTGTACTTCAAAATCAAATCGATACAATCAAACACATGCCTCGTTTTACATCGCTGCTAATTAGACTTTTATTAGTGTGACCACATTTTCCTTCTTCAACACTTATTTTCAAGAATTTTGCTTCCGTATTTCACCTCATTAGATACTTCCAAGTGTCAGTCAATAATTCCCTGATGAGGCAGAGTTGTGAGGAAGAGTTTATATACTAAATGCCCATCATGACTAATTGGTCATGTAATTGAAATGTGTTTTTCCAATGGGTCTTTGCATTTAAATTAACATCACGCTTATATACATCAGCAGTGGTAGCTCCGGTACCTTAAAATTTCTCTAAACGAGACTCAACAAATTTAATAGGTTTAACACATTCTACAGAAGCTCAAACGAAGGAAAGTCTGACTCACATGATTTTCTAGGAATCATTATTTCTTAAACGTTGGAGTGCTTATACTGATTCTTTATTAGGATTTTTGAGCTGAACAGTTCAGCGATAACATTCCATGGGTAGCAGTGATACTTCCTAATTGTTAAGCTAGAGACATACTGAACGACCTAAACGTATCTCAATAGTATTTCAGGTTTGTTATAGACTGTGGGGACGAATCATTACATTTCATACTCGGGCGCCATCTTATCACAATAAAGTTTACTAGATGAACTTATTTTCGTGACGTTCTTCATATGAGGAGCTTCGTCCTCTTCGTTTGCTGTTGCCATCGAGCTTGCTTTTAATTCAGATAGTAACTGTGACGTTAAAATTAAAAGTAATGAATGGAGTAATGGGGAATCAGTTTAATCAGCTTCCAATTAATCACCATTTAAGTAAATGAATGAGCAGCAAAAACAGGAATATGCGTTGCTAGTGTTTGTATTTGTTCACCGTTCACTTCGACATTTGGCAATCTTATCTAGCAATGTTTCTCCGAAAATCATGGATCATTATCAGGAACGTATGTAAATGCAAAACACGTTTTGCATAACTTTAGACGGCGTTTTTGGGAGATACGAAATCGCTGGAATTTGTCGAGTTGTCCAGTTTTGATTCATTTTGTTACAGAGTAGGTTTGTTTTGGTTTAGTTTCATGCTAGAGGTATGTTGAACATTATGCTCTGTAAATATCTTATTATTAAATTACCTTTCCATGAATAAGTTCCATGAATAAGTTATTTTTTAAATTAATATTTTCCAGGAAATGTATCCACTGCAAATTTAAAAAAATTAAATTAGTTCAAAATAGTAACTCAGAGAGCCCCAAATTCTGCTTTCCAAGTTTTTCTTCTAAATTCTGTTATGTACTAAAAAATCCAAATAATCTACTTAATAAGATTGGTTATATTATTATTATATTCAAATAATTTCTTCTATTGGAAACTTCAAAGCATTCCTGTTAGTACAAGTATTTGCAAACGACTAAATGAAAGGAATTATATGGAGTTTCCAAGAATTTTGAATTAAAGCAACACTCTCTTAAACCTGAACTATGCATATAGATTATTCGTTAAAACTATTACAAAACTGCATACCTTTACCAGCATATATAATTACAAGAGAAATAATTTTTTAAAACATTAAATGTTCTCTTATTTTTAATACGATTGACCAAATGCACAATTCGCGAAATGGCAAGCAGTTTTTGCTCCATTTGGAGTGAAACCATTTCAAAAATCCGCTTCGCTAATAATTTTATGAGCCATTTAAATCTTTAACTATACAGCATGGGGACAAGCACAAGGTGCTTGGAATGACAAGCCTTGAAGAATGAAGTATTGGGTGTGTTTCTGTAGAGTCGGGAGTTGAAAATTCCAGCAATATGCAGTGATTCATTAAAACAATAAAATAGATTATAAGTGTGATATAAACTTGAACCCCAGCTGGCTGGTCGTTGGCTAGCATGGTACAAGTACCAATTACCATTGGAGGTCCTTGGTAAGGTCATCAGCTAGCACCAGAGAATTGTTCTTCCGTACTCTCAAACTGCAGCTATGATGGTGACCTGTTGCACTTGTGTAGAACTGGTGTAGTGTGGTGCAGTATGGTGCTATCAGTATGGAATTTACATAGCCTACTGCATCAATTGCTGCTAGAAAGCACCAGCGTCGTAGTTACCAGCCTGGTCTCCGTGCACTAACACATGTACACCGCCTCCTCTTCTCTCTCCGTTTTAGCTAAGTGGGGAAAATGTATGGACATTTATGTGTAATTCTGAAAATAGTGTTGTGGACTTTTAGTCCAAACGTTATAATGAATAAATCAGTATTCCAAATTAACTACCAAGTATGCAAAATATCATACATACAGAGTATTATTGTAAGTATTATTGTACATGCATTCATTTCCCCTTTTATCACTGCAAGCGAGAAACAGCAGCCAAAATAATAAAAGTTCATAACAATGGTGGGGAATAAAAGTTGAGCGAAGAGGTAGGATTTTCTTTTACAAACGTCAGTAGCTGCCAAAAGTCAGTTAGTTGGCTTGTAGGCCCATATGGTTGTGGAGAGGAATGAAGGCCCCAGAAGTCTATGGAGGAATACTGCAAGACGTATTACGCTCCTTTTCAAGTTTTAATGTGGGCGAAATATTAAAAAGGCTCAGATGGTTATCACTCCGTAAAATCCTCAGGGTAAATCGGATTATAAATCCAAACTTTTTTGCAGCGAGATTAATTCAGTATAATCTATATATAAATGTACTTTCCGATTGAATACAGTAAAGTGCATACATTGTCTAACTTGAATTGTAATATAAGAGTAAAGTGAGGAAAAATCTGATCGCTACAGGTAACGCCTCTGTACTATGGTTGATAAGTTTGATAAGGGACACATTTGCAATGTGGTTCATTATGAAAATGGTATTCCTAAAATATCTTCGGAGAAGGACGATTAGTTGAACAATAAAAACAGATGGATGAATTGTGTAAAGCCCATAATATTCTTCCCATTTTCGTAGTAATAATATCTAAATTTAGAGATGTATTGATTATTGATGTCTGTCCAAATACACAGACTACGTGCAACGAAGGTTGAACTATTGGGTTTGCAATATTACATTTAATATATACTTTTAATGCTATTTTGGTAATACAGGTAACAACACTTAGTATCTATACATTATAATAATTATACATATTTACTTATTGTTCATTTCATGCACCATCCCATTTAGAATCAAAATATGTGTCCCTACAAGGGTGTGTTATATTACAAGAATCATCTTTTGTAAATCAATCAACTCGCTATGTAACGAACTATATAATTTGTCATCAGTGGATGTGTAACGCTAAAATCGCTCATCAATTCCTTTGGTATTTAAATTACATTTGCACTCAGCAGTTATTCAATCTGTATAGTGTATTTGTTAAATATGTTTTTATTTGACTATGCTAGTCTATAATAACCTATCAACAATAACTTTATGTATAGAAACTACAGTCCCACAACATGTAATGACTAATTTATTTTGTAATACATTTTTTACTGGAATCTAATTAACTTTAAATAAATAAATAAACATACGGTAATATCTCTATGGGGTAATATGTATTCTGACACTGAACATCAAAAATAATCTATTTATCAAGAGCTGCATATCATATGCTTTTCATTAGTTAGATGTTCTGACTCCAGTAAGGGTATCATCATATCTTCTCGGGCTGTTCCGGTCACCGTGACGCGCACGGAAAAGCCCCTCAAACTTGTGGAACGTCAGCCGCCAAAAGGCTGAGCGGAAATCAGGACTGTAGAAAGCATAAATAAAAGGGTTGATTGCGGAATTTCCCCATCCTGAAATAAAAATAGTTTCCCTTTAAAAAACCAACCAGCATAAATGTTGCAAGAGTTTTGGATGGGATTATTAAAATGTATTTATGTTGGAATGTGCCCCAGCTGTTGCAACCTACCCAGCCAAATGAGTGCATCCATGAGAGGTACGGGGATGCGATCCTCTTCAGGAACAAACGGTCCAATTACATAGGCGACAAAAAAGGGTAACCAACATATTATAAAGCCACCAACAACTGCCGCCAATGTTTGCGCTGTCTTTGTTTCTCTTTTGAAGGATGCCATACGCCCACTTGTGAATTCACGGGACGTAACAACTGCCGCAGAATTTTGATTCTGATCCGAGGATCCTGTACTGACATGTAAACTGACATTAGATTTCATGCTTCGCCTGTTCACTGGAATCGCATGAATTTGGAGGTTATTCCCTCCCGTGCTTCCACTGTAATGCCCTGCTTGATGGACACAGTGCAACTGCAATGTACTCCCATGATGCGTTGGTGTGGGGTAAACACGGGAATGAACTTCCGCCACGGAACTCTCGATTATTCGTCCATTATCACAGGATGAAGCATCTCCAGGACAGCCTCGGACACGTCCGTTTAACTTGTGTGAGTGCATCGATGAATGTTCGACCCCTTCGATCGTCCAAACGCGTGAACTATCGTTCTTCATGTTGGTTCCAACGCTCAAATCTCCATCTACGGTACAGTGATTTCAACATGATTAATTACTTGCTCTTACTTTCATGTTCAGTGTAAATATTATTATCTAAGTCCTGACTTGTAGTGATAGTTCTAATTATATCGTGTACTTCATCCTAACAGATAAGACCAGAGAAGAAGCCGGAGACAAAATTCTTCAATTGCGTAAGTGTGAGAAACAAAGTAAATACCTTTGGGATTCGTACCCATAATAATACCTGACTTCTTTTTGGTTTCAGTCTAGTGTTTTACTTTCACTTTTGCACCTCGGGAAACTTAAGGTCGGTATTTACTTCTTCTCCTTGGTCAATGATATACACAAACAAGTATGTATATGCTGTCGTGCATTAAGACGATTAACGAGTTGACTATGTGCATAAAAAACAAAAAGCATTCCCACTAGTTTTCATGTCTTCCCATAACAGCTCTTCACTTTACGTTTCCTACCTAAGAGCTTTCTGGAAAGTTTGAAACTCCCTTATAAACTCACCGGAGAAGGAAATAACTGTAGTAGATGCTGAGGATTTAGCACGGCGTATAACACTTCTTTGTGGACTCAAAGTCGAAACACTATGATGACAAAGTCGAGATCCTGTCCTGATCCTCCCGTCGTGTCGGCAACGTTCTTTTACAACCGTGTTGGAGCGTACCATTGCTCTGCGCTGCTCTTCTATTTTCGGTCTTTTAATCCTGCGAAAGAAGAAACAATAAAAGTTGAGTCGTATCGTAATTTTTTCCATGCACTATGGATCCAGTTCACTGCAGTCAAGTTCATTGCAGCGTGCAGCCCTGTTTCTATATCCTTCATTACCGTATGTGCAGATTTTCGAATGTAATTACTCCAGAGAGTACTCAATATTAAAACGCGCGACTCGAGCCCGAACCTTTCATTTGCGCTTACAGTATACACGTAAATGACATACATAGGTACTAGAACACCCGAGTAGGCGATGTACCAAAAACCAAGTTTTTAACTTATTTCTACATCTTTGACCTTGGCCATTGGCAGGGGGATCCTTTAAAAGCTTTGTCATTAGCATATGCAATCTCAAAACCCCAATGTTCCTATTGTTTCCTAAAATTCACCAGAAATACTTATCCCTCATTCTTTTATTGTTAAAAAGGTTCTCGTTTCCAGTCGTGGTGCTCCATTATACCCTGCATTATAGAACATCTTGTGGCCAATAAAAATGCTTATACCTTAAAAGTAACACAAACTTATCATGAGAGTAGGAAACATTTTGCGAACTAAACTGTCGCACTACTCCTACTAATAGTAGTATAGATGAGTATCTAGATACATAGCATGATACTAAATAAATGTTAGATCTGTAGTTATACATAGTCTGTATTCAAAGACCCACACTAGAAGTCCAACTCTTCACATGGGTAGGGCACGCATATAGAACCACCATAACCGTGAATAAAACCATTGATTTGAATATGAAAATTAAATCTAACTAGACGGGGACGACTATTAAAATTGTGGGGTATATATAGCCTTATACTTTCATTTGTGAGGAGGTCATTTAACATTAAAATGCTTTTTAAAATTTAATGACAGGGTAATATAATATATGTATGTAGCTTCATTCTTGCTTGACGTTTGCAATTAACAGGTTGGTAAAAGAAAAATCATCTCCTGTCACGTATAATTTTTCGGTAAAGCCGAAGATTTATTTTCTCTGAATTCACAAGGGCTGCAAACTTGATGTTTTGCATTCGGTGAAATAATCAATATGCTTAGTTACTTTGCCGTATAGTAAAAGGGTCATTTACATTTTTGATGTTGCAACAGCATGGGCCTCAGCAAAACTTTCAGTTTTATATATAATTATATGTATATATAAAACTGAAAGTTTTGTATATATGTTATAGTTAACATATATGCAATACATACATATAATTATACATATAGAAGTTAATACATTAACTTTATATGTAACATAGATTTAACAGTTTCAATGGCACGGGAAATCTTTTGATTGCAAACATGGCAAGGCTAAAGAGCGTTCCTCAAATGCATATATGACTGTAACACATTCATAATAACGTCTCTCACATGTTTCAGCAGCCAAATATCGAAATCAAAGAATAATCTTCCTCACATCTTAACGAAATTACCGGTGAAATAGCAAGGAAAAAATAATTCCATGAAATAAAAATTTATATGTACAATAACCGAGGCCATTCGAAAAATCCCCCTGTTTGTTGCAACGATGACATACAAAATGACTAAATATGTATGTAAATACCCGCTATTATATCGGATAATATCGACAAGTTAGACACCAAGTCAGCGGGAAATGTTTTGAGAACTTGGTAAAAGGGTTATAAATTTGGAAAAAATCAACATACTTACTCTGAATTTACTCAAGCAAGTGATGCGTCGTAAAACTAGATTACTCATTGCCAAGTGTATTTTGATACAACATTACATGTTTACCACTAGGAAGAAAACATCGTCGCTCCGCAACGTTTTGGGCCCCCTGAAAGTGCCAGGGACAAAGGGACAGCGCGTTAGATTTAAGTAACCTTTACAAACTAAATAATGCGGTAGCTTCAAAACCATGAAAACTAACTTCAAAACCATGAAAACTATATTGTTCATCTATGCATCTACTAGATACGCCGAACGACGATGTAAAATTTTTATTAAAATCACTTTGTTCTGAGTTAATGTCGTTTAAGACAATAATTGTTTAGAAAGCTCGATATCTTCAACAAAATCTAACAGAAAGTCAGTAAGTTTTCGTGCACCAAGACGTGCGGACACACGCTATTCCACGACTGGGCACTGCCCTTAAAAATCATTAAACGATCCTCGACGTTTTTCCCTTTTTAAGGCATTTATAAGGTTTTGCTTTTTTTAAATTTTGCCTATACCTACTTACTATCAATCCAAGTGTATAAGTATAATAAATAAGTTTTTATGGTTAACCATTCCTTTTATATTAAGAAACCTTTCAACTACCGCCTTGCCTAACTACTGCCGCTAGACGCAAATCAAAGACTGTGCCAGACTGTGCTTTGTTTCATCTTCAAGTACTCCTAAAGTGAATATTCCATCAAATTATTGAAATTAGACTAAAAGACAAAAGAATGTCTGGAAATGACGGTATCAGCTTTCAATTACATAATAATTACTTCTTTCATTATTAATCATGTTGCTTCAAGTCCCGGGAATAGGGTTATTTGAAACTTGCATTTGATTGTTTTTTATGAAAAAGGAACTTCAGGAGATTAGAATGGCTCATTTCCATGACTAAAGACAAAAGAAATAATCAGTGGGGCCCATACAAAGGGATTTAATTTAAGGAATCCACACTACCCAGGTGAAAGTGAACTAAAAACTAATTTTAAAAAGCAGCGCCCTGGGATAGACAATGATAAATTCTTCTTAGTTTGATATTTGATATTCCAAAAGTGAAAGTAAGAAAAACGAAAAGAAAGTCCATTGTACTGTTCATCCTTTGTCCGTAATATAAGTTGGTGAGGCAGTCGAGAGTATTAGATTCCCGTGATATTTTGATTCTCAGGAATGTCGAAATGTTTATAAGATGTGTACAAATTATATATACATACTTGACGACAAGTATGTGAACACTGTAAAGTGTTTCAAGTAAAGGTAGTGATAAGTAAAAAGAAAAAGTAATCATCCATAAAACTTGGACACGCGTATGATTTTTCCAATTGAACAACCTTACAAGTCCAAAATTTTGATAATATAGGTCACCCATCACGTTATCTTGAAATAACTTGTGAAATAACTGTACCATTAGGGAGTTATAGCTATTGCAGGAAAAGAAATATGTTAAATCGAGTAAGTGGGGTGTAATAAGAGAGCCATACAAGGCATCTATATTAACCTTTCAGATTTCGTCGAGTCCCCAGTGCTTCTTGAAGATGTGCAGCGAAGCCGTTTCCATAAGCCAGCATCTCTTTCAGCGGGTGAATTCGGGGTGCCCATATTAGTGTGTGATGCAGACGAGGATGAAGAGCGTTCAATTCTGTGTTCATCCAGTGAATCCAGCACGCGGGCTGCAGTTTCCTCTCGTCCGCCCTCATGGTCTTCACAACATTTCTTATTCAAAGGAGACAGTCAAATTTTTTTTTTAGTAAAAATTTTTGGCAATAATATCGTATAGGAAATGCAAAAGGTCCGATAGTCACTTCAAACGCTATACTTTCCAAATACTATATGCACTTGGAAGTCCGACATTGATCTGAATTATGCAAACCCTAACCGAAATCCCTGGAATAGGCTTAGCATGAATGAATGAATTCTTAAAATACATAGTAGCACATAGACACTCTATGTACATGCAACAATACAGACTTAAAAAATGGAATCGCACATGCTTCGTTTCAGCTTAGTCAAATAAAAGTTTATTTGCTACCCTTGAAACATGGCACTTCAAAATACAAGTTTTTAGTAGCGTTCGGACGAGGAGTAAGTGAACCAACAGTCTAAAAAGCAACATTCACAAGCACTCCGTCGAACGATATAACGTATATGTCAAGAAATCATGTTTTGAGAAAAATAACTTCACATTTAAACAAACGTGTAGTGATATAAAGGTATTAACGACACTGGTGTCAGAACCGTGCGCCTGTTTTTCGCCTTTATGTGCACCTAAGTTCATTTCCACTCTCTTGAATAACCTCACAAGAATGTACTTGTACTTGTCTACAATGCAATGCAATTGCGGAATGTATTGCTTGTCATCTGCAAACATTTTAAACTTCAACGAGCATGACCATATGTTTAAGAAAAACCTATTACCATAAAAAATCAAACGTACAGAAAATTAGCATAAATAACATGATCAGTTAATGAGCCACTAAGTTTGGTTTTTAAATGCACCTGTGAAGAAACAAAACTAATGTTTCTGCAAAATTCAGAAAATATTTATAGCTTGCTCTGTACTTTCGACATAGAAACCAGGCAATGAAATCATTTGCAACATCTACATACTTAAGATATATAGCAAATTTTAATATTTTATACCTTCTATGCATTAGGCCGGGATATGATCTCACAATAGTTAATTTTTCTTATCAACAATGGAATCAGCATGGGAAGATATAAATAATAAGTTCTAAAGAATTCCTCTTTGATTTATGTATGCATATTTGCTTACAAACAATTACCTTGAGCTTCTACAAGAACTGCAATGGTCTTTGAGGAGTGCAAAACTTGATCTGCATACTATGAATCGATATTTAAACGAACAAATGCAGGTACACTTCATTCTATTCAATTTTTAGCCGGTACCTTCTATTTAGTTTAAACATAATGTCCTTTTATCTTTTCTAGACAATAAGGCAAAGGCGGACTAAGCTCTTCTTCAAACAAATTCTATATTTCTGTATGTATTACTATATACTACAGTGCAGACAATTTATTTACATCTTTGAGCCTGGGCTAAAATGCAAGCGGTACTTTTATTAAATAAGTCTACACATTTGTATTCGGAAGAAAATTAGTTCTTAGAAGTTAAGCTATATAGCTCGGTCTGAATCAACAAATTTAATAGCTCTTAGAAAATAAAGGCTTTATTTTTATTTGGCTGGGTTTTTCATAATCTTCTATAAAGTAAAGTCCATGGAAAAAGTTGAGAGTTAAGAGACAACGAATATATTCTTAACTATATAGAACATATACTTGTCATGAATAGAACACCATCCTTACCTTTTGTGCATTTTGATGAAGCTTCTCTATTGTTTTGTGGCGCTGTGAGATCACACAAGCAATCCTGGCATAGACGTACAACATGACCAGAAGGGGTAAGAAAAACGATCCCAAAGCTGAGTAAACCACATAGCCCGTGTTTTCATTGTACTCACAAGTTAAATCTACGTTGCGGTTGGAATCGTACCTGCAAACAAAATAGTACAGACCATTATATTGACATGTACACTTGCAATTAATTACCTTTATGATATGTGTAATTGTAGTAATGGTAATTAAATGGTTGTAATATATTGACATTATATTGTACAGATACAAAATGGATTGATTACCAAATTGACTTTAACAACTAGAGAGTAGGGAAATCGGTCCAAAACGTTTACATTCTTGGAATTAGAATAGTACGCAAATATGGATATTTATACTTAAATAAATAATATATGATGTCTACACAACTTCTTTTTAGACGCATGTAAGTTTGCGCTAACTCCATGTTATTGACAATAACTAAAAGGCAAGTTTCTGCAAGGCAGGATGTAAACACAAGTTTTGCTTTGCATTGTTTTCTAAACTACCATTGCTCTAGGCAAATTCTACAAAATCAGCAAACTCGTCTATAGTCGATATATTGAACACTAATAGGAGACAAGGATCTAACAAGAGGCTCAAAGTTACGTAACTGGTCAAGGGATTCCTGCAGAAAGCCTGCCTCACCATTACAGAAATTTTGTGGAAAGAATAGATATGGTTACACACGAAGCAATCTATTTTACGGGTTTACCAAGAAATCTAATCCGTGCTGGGAAATCAATCCTGTAGATAATGACGTTCTCCAAAATATTAAAGCATCCTGGAGCAATCAGTAGTTGGAATAACTCAGGTATTTTGTTCAACCTGAGAGATTACAGACAACGTCGTTGACTGTTGTGTGAGAACACAATTACCGCTCATTCATACTACATATCTACTACTACTACTCTACTACTACTACTATGTCATCGTCCTTTGAAACCTTACCCAAAGGAATGTTTTCAATTGTCTTTTATCTTCCATAACTTAATATTGGTTCTTAGGTTGGCATATTCTACTTGATATCATGTCTCACATAATCCATGTTCTTTCATTTCAATACCAAAGGTGTAGTTATTAACATTTTTTCATCCAAATAAACCTGCTATTTGTCGTCTCCATATTGTACATACATACAATAAATATAAATCGCAAAATTAGGATGTAGAATTTAACTTGGTCTCAAAGAGATATGGAAGATGTGTAATAATCTTTGGGGTATGTGCCATCATATGGTACAGACAGTGCTAAGAGCTAGTAATCCCTGAAAGAAGATTGAGTGGAGATGTATAGGTATTTGTAGAATTCTGGAGACATAAACGGACTTGCTTACACCACGATTGGACTATTACACATATAGCTTTATGATTTGTATTTTGTATGGAATGAGCGTAATTCGCAATAGGACTCGAGGTCAGCTCAAAGTTATCAAGTAATCGGAATCTAAGGATGGTGATGGTGTGCTTCGGGGAATTTATACTTATGAGCTAGGTATTATACTCTTCCCGTCTTCTTAACCACACCGGCTTAAAGGTTAGTTCACATGGATGCGAATGTGATGAGAGTGTGGCAAGAAGGATACTCATGACAAGAGATCCACGTTCTGGTGTATGCATTATATACCTATGTATGTGGAAAAAACCTCAAAATACAACGAGCGTCATGATGTATTGCTGGTGTGCCCATGTGATGGTGGTGGGTATGTGTACATATAATTACATTATGGTTACAGACTAGACATATACAGGGCTCGCACAGGAAGTAAATCTCAGCTGGTGGCCGACACTTTTGGGTCTAGGAGGATTTCAATTTCATCATGCAATTCAGCTTTTCATCGACAATCATAAGAAATCATTCTGTTTCCCGATACTGCCAAACATGTAGACAAAAGTCGACCATCTCCCGGAAAATAACCTCTCCCATAAATATATACTTCCTGCAGTAAAAGTAAGTAGTCGGAGCATACATAAGGAGACACATTCGCTGTATGTATATATGTATGAGAATCAAACTTTACCGCAATAATGGAATGGAACTACAACTATTCAATCAGGTTCAGACAATTTTTTCTCCTCATCCATCAACTGCGTCCAAGTCTGATAGTCTAGCCACGAAAGTTTGGAGGAAAAAGAAAAAAAATTCGCCACCTTTTCTAATATCCATGCTGATGTTCGATCTACTAGCTAAAGTTCATCAGCATTTCGATTTTCTCTAATCTATATACAACAGAAGTTTATGGTAACCTTCAAAATCGGAGGTAGAGTTTAGGAAGATTTGCTCAGGCAGACGAATTCCATGTTTAAAGTTGTTCGTTCGCACCGAATAAGAATAATTATTCAAAATAATTCTGCTCCCCGTTAATTATGCTATTATGCCATTGTTACTACACTCTCCTTTAGCATATTTACAGGTAGCACCCGGCGTTTGAGTTTATTTCTACCCTTAGGCTCGGGGAAATAAGTTTATTATATCGTATAGGTGAACAAGTGTTCACTGATAATAAACTCGTGCCAAGGACAGGAAAAATTAAAGATTTTCTATTAAAGAATATTCTTTCTGAGGCATACGGGAAAACTGCACTGAAGAAATCCTGGGTCGCCAAATATATGTACGTAGAAACTAAACGAAAACTATTATGACAAAATAGACAACTACCATACTCAAGAATATTGTTATGAGATAAGGTGGAGCAAAAGGACATTTGTGCAACACCAGATGCACAAGTAAGACATTGTTTGAATTAATTCGTGCCAGTGAACTTTTAATCTCATGAACCACCTGCACATTCCCAATACTCCTACTAAAGTTGGCAAAGGTGTCGAATGAATACATCCGTCGTGTAAGGCAAGCACTATATAAGCCCATAATTATTTGTAGGAATTTTACGAACACTCGGGAAAAGTGCCGAATACGCCAACTATGAAGACGGACTGACAAGCATATAGTACAATGAAAGTGGATAGAAACTAAATGTTTTTAAGATTCGCTGGATCAAAATAAGTAGCTATACTTGTAGTAACACGGTGATGGCGGTAAGTTGCAAATGCAGCATTTTCTTTTCTCCACTTTCTTTCCCCTCTCCCTATAACCAGGTCTTCACTAAATAACAGTGTGGTTCGGTTGAACAAATATACTGGAACGGTTCCAAGTCAGTCTCTTGTTCTACTCTTGAATTGAGTTTAAATTCGAAGGTAGTAGTTGTACCATCCTGATGTTATAGCTTGTCAAGGTAAGACCATGCATGCTTGTGGAACACTTGCACCGTAACTTCGTGCCTTTTGCAATAAAGCATGATGCTCCGCGGATTTCAATAACCTGCACGGCTATTTACACACTGTTTTTGTTTCAGTGTCGTTTCTCTATTGTATCAAGAAGATCTATCTAAATATAGAATTCATTAGTCGTAGTTCTTTTCTTTATATACTTTCCTATGACATAGATTCAGCTATCTCTCCGTCGTACTCTTGATAATTTCCGGGAAATACACTGAACTCGTCCGCCATTGAAGGATGCTTCCATTCTGTGATCTTTAAGTGATCTTAGTTTCGCCATCACCCATTCACATTTCGAACCCCAAACAATTCCTCTCACGATGGGATCTTGAAACCAACTGGATTTTTTATACTACTGAATTCATATGCTGTAGACGATCCCTACATCCTCCATACTTTCCAACTCTAATTAGTCAGAATTTCAAAAGCACTCTTCTCCAGGGGTTATGCTAGGCAATTATGTATTTTCAAGTAGCTCAAGAACACAAAAATACATTACTTTTTCATTTTCATATCTTTGAATTTCCAGCTCAATCAGATGGCATTCATTTTAAGACCCAACTGAAGGACTTGAAATGGACGAATTCACTACCCGTATGTGTACATTGGCGCCTCATCATTAGTCTGGATCCCAGTGACTTTTAGTTTAATTGAAAATCAGTCGCAGCAACGCAAACATATTTTATGAACACAAACCTAAAAATATCAAGTCATGTTATGGCGGTTTCTTTGCCATACACTTGAAAAGAAAGGACCCATGAAAGCAGCTATGTAGATATAATCATGGGATGGCAAATGTAAACACCAAGTATAAAATTAAAGAATTTTCTCCAACTATTTTCCTAGTAAGTAAAGAAAATATAGTACAAAATCCATGTCTGCAAAGCGACCAATTCTTTAATATACCCCTAGAAACAAGAAATCAAACACAAATCAGTAAAAAATCAATTGGAAAGACACTACGAAGTTGTAATCAGATGGCTTTCTTCTTGGTTCGATACATAGATCGGAATCTAAAGCAAATAGAAGGCTTTTAAAAAAGAAAGCAAGGTTGCCATTTACAACTGCTTGTAGGTGAAAGCAGGAGAATATGATACATATTTGTGTAATTTTTATGAAAAATAAACTTATACCCTCAAGTACTCAAAAGAACTGCGCGGTTCACATCAACATGTGAGTAGTAGTAATTTTGAAGAATGAATTAGCAGTGCTTGGGTTACTTGGATAGTATAGCAACAAACGTGCGGTTACTATAAACCAATAATAGTTTAAAAAAATGGCAGTAAGCATTTTTTAGGCTTGCTTAACAACCAACATTTTGTCAATGGGCAATTGCAATGTGAACTGTTTTATTCAGCTCTACACGTGAAGAGATGCGGCAGTTGTTGGAGGAAGTCGGAGCAGAAGTGCGATGGAGAAAGTAGATGAATATGAAAAGGCTTTGGTGATTTCAAGTAAAGGGGTTATTGTTTCCATTGATAAGAATACTTCCCAATGTACTACACTTATGGTTTGTATAGAAAAGGTTCCATGAAATAAACCACAGGGTGGGCATATGTGTCCACAATTTTTAGCAGAATGGGAAATCTGAACAAAAAATAATGTGCCAGTGTCTGGTTATGTTAGAAGGGAATGGGTTTTACCAATCGACATGGAATTTATTAAACTTCTTTCAAGACGTGTGTGTTGAGTCGATTTAGGAAGGGTAGGTACTGCTGTTATGTATACCATACATGAAAGTCATTGAACTGACAATAGGGACCGTGGTGTATAGTTTGTACATTATATGTCCTTCAAAAAGGTACACATCAGCTGGATTCAATAAGTACGGAGACGCCTCTATTTCTTCTTGTCCTTGCCTATCTTCTGGAGCATGTAATCTGACTTCATCGTGCATGTCAGAGTATTGAGACCCAAGGGAGCTGAAGGGAAGCTGCATGGAAGATGCTTGACAGAATTTATGCTATTTTATTGTCATATGTATACTATTGGTTAGGGCCTCTAAGGCGCGTTTTGTGGGACGGTTATGTTTTGATGCCACGTATACCATAAGGATCTTTACTGTAAAGGAGAAATTCCGAGGCTGGATGCTGTCATCTAATTTTCTTTTACTTAACAACAACAGAACATTGTGTCGCCTTCCCTTCCACGAATCTCTTTCTTCCCGTCAAGTTTCAACTCCTACTCCTTTTAGCTTTCAGATCTTCCCTCTCCACAGAAACGTTTTCTCGTCGATCGTGTTGTATATAGAATCTGATCTGATTTTGTCAACCACAACTCATCAGGTTTAAGAGACAGCACTATGTCAAAAAATGCACCGCCTTTTTCCTACTTGTGTATATAACAATAAGTAATGATGGAGCACTGCTTCAAATTCCTGCTCAAGCTCTTCAAGGGCAGATGATGTACATACAGATAGCTTTGCAATTTATCTTTCTCTTCTTCCGATAAATCACAAAATTCTGGTGACACACTACAAATTATGTATTGTATTTTATATAAATACATTAAAAAATAGTGTTACCGCTGAACATTTTCATTCATGATATTGTGATATAGAAATAAAATTACATTTTTGATTGATGCAACCAGTAAGATCATAGGTGAAAGTTTCACCACCAAGGGTGGATAAAACCACAACGCCAGCATTTCAAGAGATAATAATTTCATATATAATTCAACCTGAGTCACTGAACTCATCGCAACAAAAACCACGCAAACTATTCCCTTAGATAATTTGCTATGTAATCATTGGGAAATGAATTTCTCCTCCAAAATACTAAAACCGAACGCAAAGAAAAGTTTCCGTTCACAATGCAAGTAAAAATGCTTTACCTCTGTGAAGGTTTTTTCAAGGAGATTTTTAGTTGATATTTTTTTGGTGCAGAACATGCTTATAACTTCGCCTGTACAACAAAGTGGTGTTTATATAACTGGTGGGTTTTTACTATAAGTTACTACATAGTAGCTACATACGTGCCCGCAAATCCCACAAATGGATACACTCGTCAAAACTTAAGCTCAAGTTTGAACTTAAATGCAGTACTACAATTGTTTGCTGTGGTAACTTTTATCAGAATACATACAAACGTCGTGTATGTCCACAATGTAGTTTGGTAGATGGTGCAGTACACTTAAAAAAGGTTACGTCACTAGGTCTTCAATTGAAAATTGAAAAGCAAATTTGGGGAAAAAGGAAATAAAAAATAATTCTAATGATAATATATTTGCATGTATACATTATACAAAAACTGTGTATACATTTTACAAAAACTGTGTATACATTTTACAAAAACTGTGTATACATTATATAATACTTGTAATTGCTTTCTTATAGTAACATCACTTCTTTTGTTGCGAGTTCCTGTAATAAAAGAGAAGGGGTCGTAGTTTCAATTCAAGCCTCCACTTCTCTGCGAAAATTTTTATTGATGGCAGAATCTTATAATTATGCATGATATGCAAGTATAAAAAGTAATAAAATATGTCTCAGTGATGTCTCCAGTTTCTACAAAGGGCATAGAATACAATACGGAGCGAATACTATTCCCATGCAAACATCAACCTACCTATTATCTCTCTCATTGAATTCCCTTCAAATCAAGGAAACTTCCCCCGACAAGCACACTAGGGATTACAAAACCTCTACTGTATACTTGACGTTATTCTATCTTTAGATGAAGAGCCCATTTGAAGGACGTACATAGGCATATCTTCTTCGAGGCATCAAGTATCATGAATTGCTATCATTGTGTAACATCCAGATGAAAAGTGTGGCCTCACAATTACTTTCAAAGCCTCCACTAGAACTAGAAGTAACACTGCCCCTCTTAAAAATTCTCGTTTCCATTACATAAAGGAAGAGCACAAATTGAACAAAAGGACTGCTGCTGTATCTTGATGGAGATTCTCAATCTCAAAATTTTTCGCGAGTCTCAAAATTTGGAACTAGGTACAATTTCCACAAGCATGTCACCCTGCTTTTGATCATCTCTTGGCAAATTCAGCAAAATGAGCAGTTCTTAATTACGGAAACATTTGTTCTTTGACGTCTTTGTGAGTTATTAACAAGGATCTTAAAACGAATTGTAATTGATACTAACAAGCCTAAATTTAAAAAGGAAGGAAATATACAGAAAATATTTGTACACATTGTCGTGCTTGTAGCCAAGTATGATTCGGCTTTGGAAAGCAATGTAACAAGTAGCAACCATACATTGTAAACTGAAAAGACAAGCAGTTTTTGCTACAATATTATTATGTAATAATAAATTGAAAGTATTACACTGCTAGGTCCATGCTGTATTCCTAACACTTTATTTACCGTTAGTCAATTCAGCGCCAGTCAGATTTGTTAAATGTGGGGAACAACATACTAACTTTTTAAACAAATGTACAAGTTACAACATTATACAAGGTCTGCTATATAATTTTCTTGCTGAACCCTGCAGAAAGATTGACGCTACTTCAGAGGTAGGTTTAACTAATCCTAAGTTTAGTATACAAGAATTTCATTGGGGAAAGTCGTAGATAAGAAAGTTGGTATCAGTGGTTTTTCCTGTTTATATTGCTCTTTTTATACTTCCACAGGAATGAGCATTACTTCCAAGTAAGATGCCATTGTCTCAGACTTGTGGTGTAGCTTCTACCATGGAATTAAAACGCACTCTTGAAGTAATTACAAGTGAGTCTCGTATTGTTAGTGGAAATGAGTTCCTTCTCCTACACACACACACACTGTTACTCCTTTCCTGGTCATTTGGTGAGAGAATGACCTTTCGTAGACCCAGCTTGCTCTGCTCAATTAAATTCGACTGTTGTATTAAACTAGACCGTTCTACTTAACTATAACCGGTGGAGTAAACTACACTAGTACAATGATGTCGGCAGTAGACGACGCCTTTATACTCTACAGTTAGAACTCTAGATGTGTGACCAACTGCTAAGAACTGAAAATCAAAATTAGAAAAGACGTGCTGACAGTAGGACAGTTTAAATAATTTAATACTGTATAGCGCATAGGCAGACATGTGTATAGATAGTTAATATTTTAGGTATTCAAGAGAACCGCAGACAGTATTCCCCCTGAATCTTCTTTATTTATAGCAGCCAAAATGCCTATACACATGCCTATAGATACATATGGAATGTAATTACATACATGAACATCTCATGTGTACACGCGGGTGTGATTTCTGGTTACTCTGTACTCGACATACCCACATCTTCTGTACTTCCGTGTTATTGTGCAACTCACGCAGCTATGACATTTTGTTAATTGATGAAACTCTGTCTTAATTACTTGGACGCACAATAACTCTCGGCGGTACTTATTGTTACACAGTTGCTGTGACACATATAAGTTTGCTGGTTAACAAAGCTCTTGCACGACTTGGTTTCCATATTATGTTAGAATCTTCGTTCCCTTTCTTTACATAAAATATACACGAGCATACAGTTCATTATTCTTTTTAATTGCGATTATGAAGAATTTGATTGGAAGATTAACGAATTCGTGTCAGAAACAGGTGGAAATCGGGTTTTCTATCTTCGCGTAGTTTTCACATGTTATATAAAGAATTTTCATTTGATAATTTTACTTTTTATCTCTTCTTCTCTACTATTTATATCTGTATTTTGTTTGAAAGAAGGAAGTAATTTCTCAGTTCCACCTAAAGAAAATAGTATTATAAGTATTACCAACTCTTACATTCAATCCGTGACTTCTACGTGAAACCACGTTACTCATGCACTTGACAGTTGTACAGATAATTGTGATTTCTACGTAAGTTCAAATGCATTGAATTAGTTCCACATTGTTTAAAATTTAGCTAATTTTGAATTGTGAAATGTGAAGGCAAAAATATACCACGTGAAAACTGTTGATAGCAGGTGGAAAAAATATAGAAAGTGCAAGTGGAAATGTTGGGAGGGTATTGGATAGTTGTTTGAGTGGAAAGTGGAAATTTCCTATCTTTAACATTAAGATGAAAGTTTACTTTTCCACTTGGTTCTGGCCCGGATTCAATAAACCTAGCCTATTCCATCCCACGACCCCATAAAACTTTTCTTGAACTTTATTGCTTATAAGCTCTTCGTATTCATCCGAATCAATTTATGATTCAACAGTTTAATAATGACACACGAAACTATTAATAATTAAATTAACTACTTCGATGGTTTATTACTCCCTCGATAGTGAAATTCATCATATGCTGTCAAAAATATACATATGATCAGCATTCCAATTCATTTGCAAAGTTGTTCCTTCGGCACTTTAGACCTGAACTTCCACACATGATCAATAATGAAGACCTGTAAAATAGTGACAATGGAAAACGGAGTAATTTGTAGACGTTTTCCCAAACGAAATACTAATTAATATGTGGTCCCATTATTTCAACAGGGAAATATAGTCAAAATTACAGCCCCCTACTCTATCATTATTTGTTTAACTGAACTCGCTTTCTAATTCAGCCATGCGAATTCTCTCCTCTTACTTATTGACTTTTGTTCAGTTCACCAAAGCAACAAAACTTGCACGATTTGCAGGATCTTGCAACTACGAAATTTGTCAACCATAAACAACCCCATGTTTTACGCCCGACATACATAATAATACGAGGAGAATACTGGAGGAACATTCTTCAGTTTTAATACTTTCGTCGTCTTTCCACATAATATCACCTACTCTTTAGTATCCTATTAAACCGCAGCATCTCAAGTAATTAGAGAACAACAACAATAATGCAACGTTTCATCTGCTGGAATATAAATGCGTGTTGAAATAAGAATGTTGTTTTTAAGAAGAATAAATAAACTGAAGAATGCAAAGTTAATTAAATAACATGGAATGCTAGTTGAAGAACCGTGACAGTCTCTCTACAATCTTAGTTTCTCAGCGAGATTAAGTGAAACCGTTCGTTTAAAGCTTCCCATTTGAAAAAACACTACTTTTGAAATAAAATTATGGACGTATTAAATAAAACATGCACATACTCCAATATTCAGTCAAAACTTTGCATAATTTACAAGTGCTCCGATTGCACGAATAAACTTCACAAATCTAACTACACCCATGGAATCAAGAAGTCGTCAGCAACTCGAGAATGCTTCTTCTGATGCTTTCAAATGCAACCCAAGATTAATGAATTCATGGTAGTGTACACAAAACTGTTAGATGTCATTTCTAAAGAAAAGGAAGTAAGTAGTAGCCTTGAACAGCCAGAGCTGAAGATCATATTAAATTGGACTGAAATTTTGTTGTAGGTACGTTCATGTTAGTAATATAAGTTTAAATATAAGTATGTATGTATGTACTGTACAAGACAGAAAAAGTGAAAAATTGCATTCTGTAGTTGATGTTTTGCAACTTAAAATTGAGACAGCATCTTTCCGGTCGAATCAATGATGCATGGTAGTTTCTTTATTAAAACCTAAGGACCGTATGACACGAGTGATTTAATCCTGCGCTTACTCACAAGAAAATAAAAATTTTATGTCCCAATGGACTTTCATTTGCATGCAAGCGTATCACATTGCCATCATTATTCATTAACTTCGTTTTGATTCTTGCTTTTCATTTTTGGAGCATTTCTTTCGAGATCAACAATATTCCAGCAAAATCGTCCGAAAACAAACGACATAAAAACATAGACGAGATGTAATGTATAAGTTAAACAAATAACTTGGTAACATACATTTTTTATTCCTGCTCGTAATATGACCATTATGAGTGGTAGAGTTAATAAATTCTTGTTACAACAAAAGTCATTATCAAAATGTAAATCTCTGTAGCATAAAAGAAAACATGTAAGTAGTATGCGTAGTACAGCGTATAATAAGAGCTACTTTTCAGAAATAGCGGGCTTGAGAAGATAAATTATTACATTACGCTGTGGAACTGCGGCGTATAATATAATAAGTTACTTTTAGCCAGTTTCATATGCTTATCCGTAATATAATTTAATTTATCCTCATATACATCATAACAGCTACTTCTATAGTTGCCAACACACGAAGTATTAAGAGCATGTAGTAATATTCATATATTGTGTCTCCAATCCACAAGTTTTTTAATGCTTCAAGAAATGAGCCGAATTCGAATCACGCTTTCCAGCAGTTCATGCAGCGAGAGTACACAGTTTAGGGTTACAATGACTAGCATTATTATATACAACATGTATCATAGCTTGTTATCCAGTGTGGTTGCAGGAATAAAATCAATTACTGGAAATCAACTTTAATTTGCGTAACAACGATTTTGAGGTAGCTGGTCATATGTATCTATAGCTTCGGTGAAATTCAGAAGCTTAAAACAAAAAGCTTACTCGGTGAAATAGCTCAAAATATAGTTTCAAAATATTTACAATGTGACAAAACAACCAATACAAAATTAACTGTACAAAATATTTTGACTAGGCCTACCTCAACTATGAAAGAAGATATACCAAGGTGATATTATAATCAAAATAATGTGACATTATATATGTTTAGAGTGCGTAATTTTCAATTGAACGGATTCGTAATACTGTATATAAAAAGACAAAGGATGTTAATCGCGCGTGTCTGTATTTTATTGAAAAATTCTTTTCAAACACACCTGCACCGATAGAGTACTAAATTTCCGTGGAACTTGGGAATATCCAAGGAATATTGAAAGAAATTAAGGAGACGTTGTACCCACCCTATCGATGGGAAATGAAATTCTTTTTGTGTATGAATTCTTCGAATTTAATACAAATTCCTTTTTATACCTGAAACATTACACATCCAGACTAGTTATATATAGACTAGCTCGTTATGTACATAGGCAAATATTTTATTATACTTGCATCATCACTCGACTTCACCAGCATGAGTGTAAAGTGGAGCTCCATACTTTGAGGACAAACTTTATTTTTATAGAATGTTATGAATATTTAAATATCCAGAGGTGAGGTGGGAGATTAAATAGTCGGGGCACGTTCGTAGAAATTACGTATGATAAAAACGACTTACTACACCCACCAAGTGTATCTCTAAAAATGACATGATGACACTACGGACGGCTCTCTCCAAGATGTTCGTGAAATGAATAAAAATATAATTTACTAAGTAGACTAGCATGTAGTATAGAATAAAAATCAGGGCCCAGCAAGCAAGTTTCATAAGTTTGAAAATACAACGCCTCTGCAATTTTGAGATCAATTTTTACGACAATTTATGATTTTCCAACACTCGTTGGCAGCGTGAATCCCTACAATCCCATTTAAGAGTCTGTTCATATGTACACTCTAGTTTGATCAGACCAAGTCGTGTGCTTCAACTTCCCGAGTCAGTTGTTATAAAACTGCAATATTAATATAGCGTGTATAAATAAAGACTGCAAGTAATTTGTTTGCAACACACAGTCGCTACATCACTAATAAGTATGTAAGCACAGTAGGATCATGATTGCATATACAAAGCCAGTGTATCACAGCATGAACTCAGAATTCTAAGTACAGTTTTTCACCGTATTTTAGAGATAAAAGCTATGGGTTCACCCGTTCTGGAACCTTTGGACCTTTTAATGCGTCACTAATGGAGTGACAGAATGTGGAGAAAAGGAACAAACAGTGTAACTAGAGACATATGAAACAGATGTAGCAGGAAAAGACACATAAGGGGAAAAATTACTTCATAATAAGACACACCATTTCATACAAACATCAGAAGTGGAAAGCATTTGGAAGAAAACAACTCATAGTATGATAGCACAAATACTCCTTGCAACTCATACAGCCATTTTAAGAGTGGTATTAAATTTTTTCCGTCGTTTTCAAGGACAAATTAATACTCGGTTTCACCATAACCTAATGGATCTGGCCATTACCAGGATTACAACGAAAAAAATACAAAGGGTGCGAAGCATAACAAACCTAAAAATCACTACAAGTTCTTTAGACCTTACTTACCTGAGAGAAATATTGTTCCTAACACTAACATCACTACTCTCAAACATTTTTGAGTTAGTTAAAAATGATAACTAATATTTCTTTTCTAAACCAAGCAAGTTACAAAGGTCTGACTCTTCTAACGCGTACCGTTGTTGTACACAAGAATACTCACGTATTAGGTACAAGGTAAAAATCAAACATTTTTTCAACAGCGTTAACCAGAAGTCAATCTTATCTACAGATTTTAGAGCAGCGTTTGATTTTAGAGTTGAGACAATTTATGTCAACGATAGCCCGTTAAAATGCTAATTTTTCTCCAGCGTGGTTTTTATAAATATTTGAATGATGTGAAGTGGATCGTTATGCATAACTATCTGAGACTAAATGTGGCAAATCTATTGTATTTAAAGTAAATTCAAAATTGATCATATCCAGGGTAACTACTTGAGTATGCACATTTGCATGCATTACCATTTATGGCGTACGGAATGAGAATTTTCAGCGGAGTATTTGTAAAACTTGGAAGTATTGAGATCCAGAAGGTTATTTTACAAAGCAATTTAAATCCACTACACTTCTTCTAACACTTGTGAATGAAGATGGGCTTGAATATTATACTCTATTATAAGTGTTTGGGAGCGCTAGGAGCAGTTGTTGGAATCTGTTAAGTATAGCGCAAGATATTATCACGCTCCATTATCCAATAATTTGAAGTTGAACAAAACTTTTAGATATACATAGTATTGGTTTCCATTTCCATACCAATAATAATAATTGGCTCATGAATAGAAATAATAGCTTTGATAACACGTATTGTGACAAGCTGCTTTCGTAATATTTCCTCAGTATTGAGACCCATTCTTTACCCTGAAAATGAACACATTTGACTGTTCCAAATTTATTCAATTTCCTCTGCATTCCACTAAACAAAATTGCATTCAAGTGCAGTAACAAACTATAATAAAATCTACGGATTTTATTCCCCCCAAAAAAATCCGGCAATCTCTCATCTTTAAATATCTTCCAGAGGTTAAGTTTCTACATTAAAGATAATTGCCTTATACAGACTAATTTATGCACATGTTTCTCACCTACAGCTTCCCTTTTTTATCTAGTACATCATAATGCTCTTTGAATCTTCAACACAGTTAAGTGCTGCAATGTAAGTGTCAACACTGTCACCAACAGAAGTGAACAACCTTGTCATTTTCAGCATATGAAGATGTCGATGGGAAGCTTAACATTAATCGGCCTTGCACATGTATGGTTCATTTCCATATATGCATTGTATCAAATGGTGAAAGCACAAATAATCAGATCAATGCAACGCTGAGCCGTGGAGAGAGTATCCGAGCGTTCATACCACCCTGCTGTCTTCCATAGCAAAAACGATACATAAAGTTGTTGTTATTACCAATATCTGCACATTTCTGTTCAAAACGAATTAAATTCAGATGAGTTGCAAGGAGGGATGTTTGTCCCATCGTGACCATAAATGGAATACTTATTGCCATACAGTCTTAGGAATGTAGTATTTTACATAAAATTTGGTGAAATCCTGCTAAACTTCAACCAGTTAGAAAATATTAAAAAAGCCTTGAGTATTACTGGAAATACTGGGACCCAATTTATCTCTTTAGCTACAGTGTAAATGGAGACTGTACTCTCTGATATATGCTCAAACACTATAAGGTATATGCAAAAAGTATACTAAAAATATTGAAATCCTATACATACATTTCAAAAAAATATACGCAAAAATGTAGAAAATTCAGTGTGTTCCATGCATTCAAATCCATAACTGGAGAAGGAACCCCGTCAACTGATACAAGATGCCCAGTGATGAATGTAATTCTTATTCTTGAGTGCACCAAGTGTGAAAATGGAATGGGGATATGTATCCATATTGCAGAGTGTACTACAAAGAAAACTGAGAGGCTTACCAGCCAAAGATTGGAGGACTGGTGATAACCACTGCCGCTACCCAGACACATGAGATCATAGACAAAGCCAATCGTTTTGATCTTCTTTTCCTTGAGTATGCCAACGGTCGGGTTATAGCCAGGTATCTATCAATACTGATGGCACACAGGCTCAGAATGGAGGCTGTGCACAGGAGAATATCCAAAGAGATCCAGAGCTCACAAAGTATCCTTCCCAGGTGCCACTTGTTATCTGTAAGATAGTGCAATTGGAGAAAGTTAGCATTTCCATAAACTACGGATTCAGCAGCTTCCCATTCTACTACAGATGTATACATGAAGCTACTTCTTCCTACAGGAAACATTATCGTACATCATCTTTAGCATATTTTTTTCATCTTTAGCATGTAGAATGTAAGTCACTATATATTTTACTTTATTGTGTATTTACAGAATGTTGCATTTACACTGCATTGTAAATGTAGTGAGCTGTATTTACTGTTCTGTGTTTTTTATACTTATTACTGCATTGTGTCTTGTATTTACTGAATTGCGTATCTGTATTTTGACTGTATTTGTCTGTAATGCATTGTGAACGCACTGAATTTTTATTGACAACTATAACAATAAAGAAAACATATAATAAAAAACAATTTCATAAATAATTCAGTGAGATGCTTCTCCTTACCAACAAGGTGCAATCCAACTTTAGGAGGCATCACAAACATCCCAACGAGCCAATCTGCAACTGCTAGCGACATCACAAAGCAGTTCGTGACGGTTCGAAGTCTTCGTGTGGTAGCCACGGCAGCGATCACTAAAGTGTTTCCAATCTACATAAAAGTGGGATTTCAAATAATCTAAATAAAAGTGGAAGTTGAGGATCTCCAGTGGATAACATGGAGTTTTATACGGCCTAATTTACATGTCAGCATATATGTACGTTGGCTTTTAGAATACAACCAACTAAAGCAATTTAATGAAAAGTCAAAGGCATTATCTCCACATAAAGCACCTTAAACATTAAGGACTTCACTAATTTACGCCAGACTTTATTACTCTCGAATACAAACAAATTCAACCATGTGGGAAGAGGGAAGTTTAGAGCTGTGATAACATTTTATTACCCTGTGATATTGCAGATACATACAAGATTTAATTACAAAACAGTTGCACTTACGACAGTCCCAGCAATAATGCAACAGAAGAGAACGACTAGGGCAAAGTCCGTCCAGGTCAATGAGATGTCTCCAACGTCCAAAGTGGCGTTGTTCCAGCCTGAGGAATTCGCTAGGTAGTCACTAAAATTAATGAGGATATTTCCAGCTTGCAAAGAGTCCAATGTTTTTGAACCTTCTACAAAAGACCATAGTTCTTCACTCCGTTCGTCGTCACTGCGTACGGAATAACTTTCCCTGAGATCCATTTGACTGCTCATTTCCAAGATGAGATAGTTTCCAACAAGAGTCAAGTACCTCAATCAAAAAATTATAGAATGTGCCCTCAGTTTTTCACTAACATTTTTTCCTTCAAATGTTCAAACTTGTTGAGAAAATTCTTCTGTCAAATGACAATCGTGGGAAGTGTTCTTCAAATTTCAAAACTACACAACTTTTAACTTTCTCTTTACATGTAATAATCTTCTTGCTTTCCTAGCCTTACAGGCCAGATAATGTTGTTCGGATATAATATTTAAACTAAAACTTTTCACCACCATTTTTGATATGCGTATTCTTCTAGCAAAAGGCCTTTGTTTGCTTGTCCTTTCGTGGAATAAAACTTTAATTGTCACATGAATTGAGTCGCACAATATCCATTTATGTGAAGACGCGTTTATTTAAACGTCCTTTTTTTTATAAAAACGTTGTCATTTAACTTTGATTTTATGTAAACTCGTAAATTCAAGTTAGTTTTGATATTTACATTTCTTAAATTTTGCATAATATGATGAACGAACAAATGTACATATGTAATCACTCGTCAGTTCCAGCTGATTGTTGGAGTAACTATGTAAATAATACTATAAACGTGGGTAAGACTCTGGTAAGCATTCAAGTTTTTGCAATGTGGAAAAGTTACACAAAAATTCCCACATGTAAAAGAAGCTTAGGAAAAGCTTAAATGTTAAGAGCAGATAGGAAACTGCTTGAAAGCACAAGCTCCGCAACAAGAACCTTCTTCTCAACTTGTGTGACTGATGGTTAAAAAAAAGTTTCGCATTTATTCAATAGCATTGGAATGTTGGTAAAAACAATTTTTTTTTCGTCCCTTGTCCTGATTCATCCTCCAATCCGTCAGTTTCTGCTTGACGAATAAATGCAGACGAGCCTCTTGCGGTGAATCTAAATTTGCCTGTTGTGGAAAGAAACAAAGTTTTATTCATTTATTCTTGGAAATAGTTTCAAGAACAACCAAACCTTGACACAACTCACCATTCACGTAAACATTCTTAATTGTCGTCAGTAATAATAAAACTGGTACTTATGTATGCCACCAAAACTACGTCAGTTATTGATAGTTATGCGTAGTATTGCCTTATGTTTTCAGCTAAGACTGCACAGAACACCTTCATGTGTGCATTACAAGATAAAATATATAAATATAACCTACATTTAAGTATATCTAAATTTAAGTATAGGTACCTATATACATACACACTCTACAAACCAAGGTCTTTCTGAATTCATAGGATTGCTCGATGCTTGTGACTCCACTTGTCCTGTAAAAGCTTGTGTGTAGTGCAGACGAAAGCAATTACCATAACTCGATCACGATTAGGTCAGCAGGACAAGAGACAAAGAAGAGTGTTAGCTGTGAAAAGACGGGGAAGCTCCCCTGCTGGGTGTTATTCATTGTGACAGCATCGAGACATTTGAACAAATACTGTTAAAAACTTGTTTTATCACCTTTCTCTGCTCCAAATTTCACCACACGTAGTGGAACTCACTCTGATAGGGACCTTGTCGATAGCAATAAATCAGTGGAGAAACACGTTGAAGTAATGAAATAAAAGGCTAGGATTGTCCCTTGTACAGATGGCAAATGAAGATATGACAAAATTTCAGCGTCTCTAACAAATCACTCAGGAAATACATTGAGCAGAAACTCGCCGGCTCATATATTATTATATGATAGTCGAAGAAGCAAAACCCTGGAAGACAAAAATTCCGTCATTCTCGTACTTGTTTTTTGTAATAACTCTCACTAGCCGAATATTTTCAGTCAATAAAATTTACTGTTGTCTCCAAACTTACTGTATGTATGTACTTTAGATTTCCTGGTACTTAATATTGGAGAGCGAACGAGCTTTCAAATCTAAAAATTTCATTACACTTGAACAACTCCAAGCAAAATAGAAGCCAGTTAAATAAGTAACATTGGCACTTTGTTCCTGTCAAAATCGGAGCATGGAACTTTTACTTATGTGGTTTAGTAAAGTCGTGTGATTCTAGAGAAAACTCAATCAAACTTTTTGGCAGAAATATAGTTCATGCTCAAGTTCTCTCCCTGTCCTTGACTTCATCTAGCGAATTATTTCACATGTAATACCTGTAGATATGTACATACGTATATCCAATTCAGGTAGAAAATCAGTTTCATAGTTGAATAAAGTTTCTGATTTATTGGAAAAAAGATACTACCTTTCACATGCAATCACTATAAGAATTTCTTTCAAGTGATTTAAAATGACAATTCTTCATTATTAATTTCCGATGATATAGATACGCCAATAATACTAACGGCAATATTTCAAACCTTTTATATTTCACGAGAATCAGAACATTTCCAAAAATACCACACTACTTATAAATCAAGTAGTTTTTGATTGCGAGCAAAAATGGCAGAATGTTTTTCCAAGGATAAATTTCTGAAAAATTTATTTCAGTGATTTGAAATGACGTTCATCATTGGCAACAAACTTTATATTATGCTTGTCTGTAAATAGAATTGCATGACCTTAGAAATAATCATATTGTTAAGGAAAAACTAGAAATATAACTGCGTGGAGGTAGAAGGAAGGTTAAAATATTCCAAGGATGGATTCATTCGACAGCACAGGGCGCGTGGATAAAAGTTTCTCCGGAGGAATTTATAATAGAATAGCAGCTTTTCAACCTAAATCACAAATTGAATTAATTAACTTCTGGCTTTCCATAGTCAAGTTCCCCTTCGACAGAGATTTAACAAACTATATAATTAAGTGGAATTCCGCAGTTGATCTAATTTTTTCCTGTAGCAGCAGAACAAGCCATTAAAATCTTTATTTTTTGACTTTCTCATGAGTCAAGAGGGGAGAACTGCTGCACGTTTGCAAACTTTATTACGCTTGCTTTACCATAGTGCAGTGTACGTGTACGTACATATACTATTATTACAAATTGCACTTCAGTCCCTTTGGTTCAGTTATTACTCCGACGGACAAGACAACAGGCGTTAATATAAAAAATTAAATTACAAAACTGTTGTAATTTACATAATATATTTTATTATGCCAAACTGTGGGGAAAGCAATTCACTGGAACTCTATGATTAAAAAAAAGAGCTACATTGCATAACTACAAAAGACATCACTGGTTTTAGCACTATTCTCATATCGTTACCACTTGACACGCTATTAAATTATTAATAATTCACTCGTGCAACATCTTTGAACAGTAAAACTTTTATCCAATAACTTTCAAGAGGACGAAAGATGTCAAGTAGTGAGAGGGAAAGATTTTATTGAGACTGCTTTCAATTAAAAGTAGCCATTGCTGACTCAGTATAAATTTCACGTTGGTTTAGTTGTAATAATTCCATTTTGTAGATTTAAAATTTAGAATCTGATTAACTATTAAGTGAATACAAATTTTGGTTACAAATTAACGCCCTTGATTTTAGTACAGCTATCACAATATCATCAATCATCGAGTTACTAAAATCAAAATCCCTACTACTAATTGCGTCTACTTCGACTTTCTTCTGATTCGCACCACACTTCTTCTAGAACTGTCCAACCTTTGTCTTTTAGATGTGATGTCAATGATGGCAGGTGAGACATCTAAAATACCGATAAGCCTCAAGCTCTTGAGTTCGCATGAAAATATTTACTCTTTTTTGTTTTTGGATGTTTCCACATACGTTGACCACGGTGGAAATTAAGTGTTTCTGAATCGGAGTGTGGAGGCAGTTCAAGGCTTTGTACATTCTATCCGCATTCTATGTAATAAACTGGCAATTTATTTTTCCCAAGGATGATAAGTGGCGGGTGAAAGGAGATGATCTCATGCTATGGTCATGACTCTCATATTTTATATGCTCCCTACTACAATTCTCAAATAGTTGGCCATTATTGATGGCCCCATAAAGGATAAATTGCCTGCAATATTCTGACCTACCCAAACAGCTTAGGGTAAGGAAAAGGTTGCAGCGGCATACGAAGCGGAACTTATTGGACTATGCTTGCGCTCTTGCTACAAGCACGTATCGTATTTCCTTCAAACTTTATTGGCGCTGGTAGATAATTTAGTGGACTAATATGGACGCATATTAGCGTTTAAATTCAATACTTTCCCCGCTAATTAACATGAACATCTGAACTCCTGCTGTAATTGTGGGCATATGAGCATGTAAAATTGTATGCCATTGTAATCGTGACCACTGGGGCATATAAAATTACCATATCGTCGGCGAAGGATCTTAAAGTACCAATTGCTATATTTTCAACATAGCAATTGGTACTTTAAGATCCTTCGCCGACGATATGCTCTCAGGATTAGAACATACCAACGCACAAATGTTCAGAAAGCTAATATGTATAAATTCACTATTTTGCATTCCAATGCCATACTTGCTTCATGGCAGGAAGTTCATGTTACATGTGCTAATGACGTAAGTCATAATTAGTGGTAATTCATCCTCCATCGTTGAACCCTCGTTCAAGAGTAAGTTAATATCTATATGAGTTTTGAATAACTTATCGGTAAAATGATTTAATTAGCTACAGCTTTGAAAAAGACACTGAATTTGTACAAGGTCGAAGCACAAAACAAATGTTTTTTATGTCGGGAGGGGAATTCCCGGAGTTATGAGTTTAACGAACCTCGAGTGTATCCAATACACTATTATTCAGCAACCATAATGCAAGTCAAAGAGACTTGAAAGAAGCATTACAGGTAATCAAAAAACCATATAATTGCCGGATTAATCATTGAGGGATTCGCAATGTGAACAATGTGATACTTGAGACTTTAGGTTCCACATAAACATAATGAGAAAAGCTTACTTGACCGGTGAACAGACTTCCTATAGTCAAAACCTGAGAGAAAAGAAAGAAACTAGTTATTTTTCATAGCCAACACACAAGTGAGAAAAGAACGAATACCAATGAAACGTTTCTATATAGACAGTTGTTATAGCCACGCCCTAGATTTTTTGTAACGAACCATACATACAATGAAGAGCCTTATATAACCGAATATATGAGATTCAAGATTAAACCCCAAACAGTGATCGTGACAACCAAGTAACCATAACCAAACATAAGTTCCCCAAAGACTTGATTACTATATAAGATGACACTTATTGATTCCATAAAATAATCGGATGAATTTATAAAACCTGGGGTGTTATTTACAATCCGAACCCACCTTGAGTGCAAACGTACTTATTTCTATATAGAGCTGAAGCATGAGCTTGTTATAAATCATCATCATCGCCATATCATTACGAATGTCTTCATTACAGGTTGACAACCACAGGAACATTACAATTCTGCCGTTGGATTCATTCTGCCAAATCCCTTCTCAATTGTGACTGATTGTTGTCAGAAGTGCATGGTCGTGGTCGTTATTGGCATGACTTGCAATACATCGGGTATTTTCAGTTCCGCCGCTTCCTAACTCGTCTGTCACCCAAGTTAACTTTCCTTCTGGTTTTCTTCGTCTTCCTCACATCAAGCCACCGAGTTGTAAGCGACATACATTCTGACGTTCCGTAGTGGAAACAATTATGGCAATGTCTTTTGTAGTGAGACAGTTGCAATAAATGTAAGGAAAATAATAATACAAGGGCAAAATATTCTTTCTTTTTACTTTTCTTTACTTCTTCACTTTTCTTTTTTAAGCTCTTGTGCTTAAACATACGTACTCGCTATGGTAGTCTTCAAGTGATATGTAGTGTAAAGAAGGCTAGGGAAGAGTTTTCATTATTTCTCCTATATACGCCATGTGCAGGAATATACGCACATTTACTTCATTACATATTTATTAGGAGCTGTCAAGCATGGTGGATTCAGCGGGGTTGTTATTTGCACATGAAGGTAGGGTATTGTCACGCTGTTCTGCTCTTTACGAAGACTGTAAAGGATAACCTCACATGTCACACATGCTTTTACACACGTCATAGTTATGCAATATTCTATATTGAGAATATAAAGAATATAGGTAAATCGCACAGATAATAGCTATCTTTATGTATATGTGATGAGATGTGCGGGGGAAGTTTTCTATTATCAGTATGTATGACTCGCTACTACTGCGTTACATATACACAAGTCAAATAATGGTAACAAAGCCATGAAGACCAGAGTTCAATCTCTAATATGTCCCAAGGTTGTTTTGACTGATCATTTTTACTGTTGAACCGAAGTTGTATGGGAGGATAAAGAGTAATGATGTGAGTGTGAATGTGAAGTTGGGAGAATAAAACATGGGAAAATGGTAACTCACATATATGAAATCATATATGTTGCATTCTACTTTTACACTACATACACTGATACCTGCCCCATACTAATATATTCCATATTCGTATCCACATATTGTCAATCGTTGTCCTGGCATGTGAGTTTTAAAAGTAATGGGAGGAAGTTTGTCTCTGAATGAGATAGATATTGGCTTCTTATCCCAGGATCAGTGTAGATTGGGGATGATTAAGGGGAGGTGATGTAAAGGTAGAGTCATTTTTAACCAGGAATAGGTACGTACCTGTTGTTATACATCTATGTTCTACACATTATATCTACAAGTTATATTCCGAGTAGTTTATGGATCTATTTTTTCAAGTAGCAATTGCTTCTATTTCTCGAATAATTTGTGAATCAATGTTTCAAACAGCTAGTGCTTCTATTTTCCATATATCATGTGTTTCTATATTTCAAATCACTTGACTTTCTATATTTTAACTAACATAGTTATAGGATTATTATATGTACACTATGTATGTAGGTTTGTCAGAAGAGAAGAAAAGTAGTGGAGGAAGAAAAGGAGAAAATCTGGAAAGAGGGAAAGCTCTCGTGGACAATTCGCACCCTTCTCTGGTATGAAATGGATGTGTCCGTGATTCAAAAGGATTTCATGAGGTTGAATCTGAAGATAAGTCTTGCAATATATGGAGAATAAAACGAATGGTGGAATTCCTTCAGGGGACTTAAGTTACTGTATAAACTTATATCCTTCCTTGAAGTTTAGTTAGGTACATACTGCAAACCAGTTATGCATGTCAAATGTATAATAATGTTGTCCTTCCACTGTATTATATTAGTGTATGGGAAATAACAAATGCTTATACATTTGAACCACATCAAAATGTTAGCGTTGTTCTCACAACTCTACGTACATACACTCGTAATCCACCAGCTTTGTCATGTTACTAGTGTTGTCATTCATTCTCTTTGAAAGGTCAGCTTTATAAAAAGGCAATCATTTGTGTGATTTCTATTTCCTGCGCCCCGATCTTTTTTCTCGAGTACATATTTCCTTTTCGATTTATATTTCATTCATTTCATATACATGTACGTACTACAACACGACGAAGTGTCCATATAATGCTAAATTATTATATCCAATTGTTTCCTCTTTGATTTTTTACAGCTTCTTGACTTGGTCTATCTCCTGGAAGCGTATGACCTTTAATGTTCCAACTTCTTATTGCACTGCATAAATGTATGACATTGTCAAAACTTTAAAAACATAACCTGACCCTTACAATATTTATATGTACATGTAGTTGCAAGGTTACGACTGTGGGATTTCTTGTGATGCAAGTGTTTACCATATTTTGAAGAACTACAGAATGGAAATATCTTACGTCAGCACCAGCTCTAGAGTTGCCAGTCTGAAGGGGAAGCTTTTGGGCGGGCCCATTAGTCTACAGTGTAGTATTCCCTTAACTTGTTACGTACACATTCTATTTCAAAGAGGCTAAGAGCGAGGCTAGAGGCTAAGAATCATTCGTGTACAAAATTAAAATCTTGACAACTTGTGGCCTCCTTAACGCATTAATAAATTGTGCGGTTTAACTGTAGTGTGTAATACCCATAATATGCCCAAATGCTCACCCTGCCTTACCAGCTAACAGAGTTGGAGATAGCAGAGCACCCGATTTGGCAGGAACAGCACATCTATAGAAACACTGGCTGGCTTGAGCATATTTTGAGATCCTTGATTTTCTCTATTGTAGGAAAATGCTGCTTGGGGTAGTTGAGAAACATCGGTTAAAGTACGTCTCTGTCGTTGAAATTGCTCATGTTGAAACTGTTTTCTGTTGAAATTGGTAGTCAAGATTACATTATCACTGCGCTTCAACGATCTCAAGACTTTTGTAGAAACACCCCCGAGCTGCTTCATTTAGCTTACATGGTCTACATGCACTAAAGTAAATTGTGGTTTGGTTTGACTTGCATTGCACACTAATTCTGCGGGTTTGACATAAAGCCTGAAGGTGCAGTTTATCCCAGTGTAATAATTCTGAATCAACATTGTAAACACAGGATTGGAAATCAACAGTTTAGATGCATTTTAAAGCTGAAATAGATGAAATAATAAATAGGTATATTAAATAATAGAAAGGGGATCAAATATGACGGAATATTTTACATTAGAACAGAATTCAATAACTTTAACTAAGGTGTCAAAAGGCAAACACCGATTGGTGTCAGTTGTAAATGAATTGTTTACGTTCTCTCTCAAAATCGAAGGGAAAACAAGAAATTTAAAAATAGGAAATGAAATAAAAAATTGAAAAAAACAGCTTAATAAATCAAAAACTAGTGATAATTCACTTAAACCACTTTTCATCAAAGGTTCATCGCATCTAAAATGTGTGGAGGCATACTGAGGTGCAGAGTTTGAAATGAAATGATGATACCTGACGTTATTGTACAGGTTAAAGTATCTAAAATGAATAAGTGCGAGTGAAGTTTTCCAAGTTGACATGTCAGGTACAGGAGTGAAATGAGATTTAATTACCGCAGCCAGGAATTCATTATAAAACGCTAGTATATCCGGTTAAAACTCATCATGTCTTTAAATTCTCTACATCTTCCAGAGCGCGCCTTTGCGTTCAAAATTTAATAGATTTTGAAGTACACTTCTGACATGTGCTAAAGTCTGTTATGATGAAAGGGTTTAGACTGGAGCGCTGTGGTAAAAATTGGAAATGCTTAAGCACACTCGTTATACATACAATGGTGTAACTAGATTAAAAGTCTACGTACATATATAATTATTATAGTTCAAGTACAGTGATCTTATAATAATAATCTTATAACAGGTCTTATAATAATTTAACTACATTGATGCTCCTTTGCACTATTTTGTATATATACAGAAATTGTACACTTACTTTGAAGCTACACATCATAGAAAAAATACCAAGTAGAGGGGTGACTACCCGTCTAAATACGCTTCCCGTGTACTGAACAGGTATTGAAATGCGCTCATGACATACAAATGCAGTCGTGCGAATGCGTTTAAGAGGGAGAAATTCAAGTTTCAACAAAAACCTTAGAAGGCTTTCTCCTTCACCCCGTAATACACGTTATTATCCCTGACAGGTTACCTTCAGCTTGTTCCAAGAATGATAAATGAAAGAAATCAGCATTAGACCCCATGTCAGCCAATATTGTTTGGATTTACGTGGGAACCTGTGTTCGTCAACGTCTGTTAGAATCGTAAAATAATGAAAGAATAATAATGATTGTGTGAAATTAATTTTCATAGTTAAGTCTTTCCTAACCCGGCTTAAGCAAACAGCTCATCTACGAGACGCCGACACTTACCCTCCATAATGCATCGGGCGGGATATCTCTCCCGTCTATATTCAACCCATAAGGAAGTGATGTGAAAGATATGTGGAAGTAATTTCATTAGACACATTAGGGAACGCTGCTGGGATATTGTGGGAAGGGTAAACAAGGGAAGTAATATAGCATGACGGACGCATTATGACTCTGGCAGGCGCCTTAAAGTGAAATGAACTAGAAAGTTGGTAGGTAGGTACCTTAGGACGTATGTATGTGAATGAATTAAGAATATCAGACTGAATTTTTGAGATATTTCGCATATTGAAAAGACGCATCGGTATTTACATGCACCGTGCTCAAGACGATGAAAAACTGCCATACATACTGGAAATAGGTGAAAGAAGTGCAAATCCTCATTTTTCATTTAAACTGAAGATTCCAGTGTTTTTTCTACCCCAGCACCTTTGAATGAAAGAAGAAAAAATGCGGAGGAGCTGTTGAAACTTCTTTTATACGTTTTTCCCACAAATTTCCCTCGTACAAACAAGAAACTTGAAATTGTGCCTTGTCTTCTCCTTTCTATCAGAGTCATTTGTTCAAATTATCAGTAAAGCCGTCAAGAGCGGAACTCTGCAATAGAAATCCTTCCCTTTTTTATGCTAGTCTCTCAGGTCTTGGCAAAACTCGATACCAATATGTCGGCACTGTGCACATTCCACGAGCGTGACACGCGAGTATTTCAGATCCAGAAATGTTTTCATTGGCGTTTTAGTTGCTTTTGTACTGATAACTTTAATGCAAACTGAGTAATGGTCGTTGTTCAGAATACATTTATTTATGTGTAAAAAACTTTAAGGCTAATGCATGTACTTCGGTATATGTAGATATATAAATGACCGCTATATCAACAGCCGTTCTTAAGCTTTTGTTTTCTTTCCTAATTTCTTTAATGCAGTTTGATTTGAGCGTCGCTCTACTATAATCCTGGGATATGTCGGTCTTAATTTTATCTCATCAGTAATCGTTCCCGCTTGTCATTGTGAGCTTTATTGCACATATGCATGTGGTGACAAATTGCAATGTACATATTGCTGAATACAGATTCCGTGTATTTACTCACACTCCAAATTCTAATGTACACAAACGTATGTGGAAACAATTACTAAGAAATAATGAGGATTTATTTCAAAAGTGTGCACTTTAATTTTAGGCTTACAGGATTATTGCTAATTTTTTAGACATTACTTACCGTTTAACCCATTTGCGGTAGAATTTTCCGCTAAAGCTAAACCATCGTATAAACAACAGTAGTAAACTACTATAGTATAAGCTGTAAAACACTAGGAAAGTAGAGATCATACCATACTATTTTCTCCCCAACATAAACATTTATAATCATTTGTAATTCTCCTGCATGATTTCCGGCAGCACGTACAACAGCTTATTTGCTCATTTCACACAAGCGGGATCAATCACCAACACCATTTGATCACAATCCAATCTATATTATAGCCCAGGCAATATTATTTAGTGTAGAACGTTTCTATCATTTTAAAGTTTACGTCTTGTCTGTGCTCCAGCTGTGAACTACTTTGGTAACACAGACACTACCGAACAAATCAATCTCCTGAGCTAATATCCCTTTTTCCCGAGTCCCAACTACTAACACCAAATCCATGTCAGTCTGTCGCATGTTACTTTTAATGCCATAGGTTTATGTATGTATACATAAGTCAGTCGAACTGAAGTAGTGAGTCTAGTCTTCAACAATGATAAATCTTCAGTATTATTACCTTTTCAAGCCATCGTATTTATAGAATGCCTCCATGACATTCATTGTATGCAGACAGGAATTTTGAGGTCAGTCAAGGATTTTACCACCATAGTTTCAGACACCACATAATATGCGAAAGTTGATATATACCGTTGTTTTTCTCTGCTCTCATATTTTTACGATGAATAAATAATGATTTTCGAGGAACCAATTTTACGATATAGCAAGATGTACATATATACAGATGTATTTTCTATATGTAGAAATATGATTTGAGTTCAATCAGCTCTCTGGCCTCCAGGAAAGTTTTTCTCGCGTCTTTGAACGAGCGGAAATAACACAATGCAGGGTATAGTTTTCACATGAGCAGTGTGCTTGTTGTATGATCTTGATAACCTGCAATTTCCTCCCATTATGCTCAAATTTTGATTGATGTTCAGTTGACTGAGGGAAAAATAGAGAGAGACGGAGTGAAGTAAGAGAAAATCAAACTGTAGCATATTACATGGACGAATTCCCTTACCAAAGATACAAGTAAGTTATTTTACCTTGGAGAAAACATGTAGTGAAAGCCGAATTTGCGGTCTTGCGCTTTTATCTCCTTGCCTGTGAGTTCCTTTCCTGCAGAACTTGTTTCTCAACAGTCGACTCAATTGCACTTGTGAAAAATCTGAGATACTGTTAGGTATGTATGTACTTTTAAGTAGGGTAAGTATCAATTGTTGCTTTTAGAGCCATTGACAAAATGTCGGCGGAAAAGCTCCGCACATCCCGGTGATCGTAATTGCATCACTAGAAAGGTTCGTTCATTTAACATTATTCTTAGGATGAAAAGGAAATGATTTTAAGAACTCGCTTGGTATATGAACTTTTATAGTAATTCGGTCCACACATCTGAAGTTGGTAGGAAGTATCTACTTTTCTACGTACTTGAGCACCTCGAACCTTCTTTTGAACTACCTCAATGCTAGTTAAAATTAAAAGTGCATAAACTCCGTAGCTAATAAAAAGAAATAGTTCCGACCTAGATCTGTCGCTGCTAAACCCTAAAAGGATCAAAGGTTGTGAAAACTTACAAAATAACACACTGTCTACAGAAACAACCCTTGAGGAGAGCTGAAATGATTTTGCATCCCGGGCCTCAAATTCCTTTGAAAGGACTTAAATCAATTATTTTCTATATATGTACATATGAACGCCTCCCACATCATTTCCCTTTGCCTCCAAGAAGCGATGAATGTCGAGTCCGATTAATTTTCAAGTCATTAAAGCTGATAATGAATTCATTTCCGAGTGAAATACCAATGTTCCATCAGATAGTGTTACTCATCGCATAATTATTCCAACGAAATTGATATTCAAAGGAGAGAGATAGGCGGCAAAATATTTATTTTACCGGTACATCCATAGTAGTATTTTATAATAGGATAAATTGTTATTATTACTATATAAGCTCTCGTAGCCAAGCACTGTTCAAATTGGAGAAACGCATTAGTTAGTGAGGAAATCAACCACCACGTCAAGTTCTAGCAGCTCATTACCGCGTTATATAGCCAACGCATTGTGAAAGCAGAGCAATCTTCTTCCAGAAGTCGTGAATTTAACGAAATTAATTAAATGTGCAAAGTTTTACTACCTGCAAGAGCTTATACAAGATATTTACATTGTACATACATACATTCGTTATAGTAGCCAAGCATCATTCAGTCGTCAAAACTTAAAAGTGCTCCACGTCCCATAATTAAGACCCAAGCAATTCCATTCTTCAATTGCATCTAAGCACTGATATGGTTAAAACTTATAAGAATAATGCTTAACATTAGGGATGAACAACTGCAATAAATATTAATTTGTTACAGTTCTCTCTGTAGCAACAACTGAACCACATCATTGTAACACAGTTTTCCCCGCTTATCGCAACAATCATTTCACTTTTATGTGTTCATAAACTGCAAAGTGCTTCCACAAAACAATATTTAGAAGCTTGGGCCCTCCTCCCATTACTCCCGCACTTGTGTCTGAAATCCTTTTAAACAACTGTCATCAATCACGTCTAATTTCTGACGAAGATGGATGCAAAGGTTTTATTTAGGTGTCGATTTATTATATTTTGTCTCTGAGTACCATGCAAAAGCCCTCGTGATGGCAAAAAACCGCTATAGTCATTGCGCCAAAATTTGGCTGTAATTTCGATATCGGTAATAAAATATAATGACAAATGATTCCAGTTTGCCATTGTTCTTCCAGTTCTTGTGGTGAGCACGTAAATAACGGAAGAGGATATAAAATACAGGAATAGGCTTGTTGAACTAATAGAGATGATCAATTGAGATGATTGCTTCCAAATGTTTGTACATACATTGTGCTTCATCACGTTGAAGACCTCGTTTGTTCGTCGGACTAATATGCATAGTTATATTATTATTAATATATATCTGTATTAAGCTCAGAATAGTAGGGTAACTAGTAGAAAAGTCAATGATAATGCATCCGCAAATAGATGTTACTATGAACTGCATAAGTCTTCATCCTTTACAAGGTTGGGAATTCTATACAGCAATTTCTACTTAACTACATATGCAAGAACAATGTCTTGTCAAAGATTCATGCTACATTAACCGCGCTTTCACTTCAGGTTATGCTCATTTTCTCCTTGTCGTCGGAGCCCATGTGAGCATCCTATACTTTCAGTGATCCATGATCCTTCTATAGGATTTTTGGCTCTGTTTCAACACTTTCACTTCGAATCGACACTCAGCATTGCAGGAATTTCTTCTTCCCTTTTTTGGCTAGAGGAAGTGCAGTCAAGCTAAATGTATTTAACGAATAGTAATAAATCCTGTGAAAATTCAAAATAATCAAAACCGACGGAGCTCCAAACGAATATTCCTCGAGGGTAGAGAGGAAACTAGATTATTCTGCTTTATAGTCTTATACAAAAAATAATAACTGATGTAAAGATGAAGCATATTACATGAAAATACATATTTTGTTTTCTTTGAGAAAAGGCCCTAAATTATCTTAAGAATTCCAGACGATGGAGAGTGTTTAAATGTGTTAGGGTACAGATATTTACTCAAATTTATTTTATGCAGTGAAGTAACTTAATTTCCATCGTATTTGTTGATTTAAATAATAGATCATTGTATGTATACTTAAACATGTATTTCTGTATACTAACTGCATACTACGTAACGTTGCATAAGTAGGTTCCTTGAGATAATCGATAAATTGAATTTGTCCAGAGCTTATTTGTGTCCTTAATGTAACATCAGTAAGTCGCTCCACTTGTGATCTTAATGCAACAGAACACGTCGAAGCTTTCACACAATGTAAGACTTGCCATATTTGTCAGAAATCAAACTTCTAATCCAATAAGTTGACGTCTAGGATTTTGAAGATACTCTAATTGCAAGTGTGGCTCTGTCACCAATTATTTACAGTTAACTTCCATTACTTCTACCATCACAAGATGCACAAGTAATTGTGTGGATACTACTTTCATGCTGACAGCTTCAACACCGCATCACCTGCTGTTCCAATAGGATAATAGTAAAAGCTACTAATAACACATGACACTTTCTCCGGAGGATGCATAAGCAATCTCGACTTGACACCCTGTGGCAATAAGCTATGTGGAGCTGATGAAATGACGCCCGGATGGTATCATGACTCCCCTCAAATGATGCCAACCTATGTAGGCAGAAATTTCATAGGAATAGATGTACATATGTATCTATATGTATGAACATACACACAGCATCACAACCGTTACTAACACTGCTTAATTCGTTCGGTTCGCCTTTAAATGATCTTATGTAATTCTCATGTCCTGCCTATGTAAGTGCATTCATGTTGACTTTAAATTCACAATAAACATGCATGTGTGAGTATAAATGTCAGGGTGATGGCAAATGGAAGCTCATCTTTGTATGCCATGAATTTAAATATCGACTCAGCCAGATGAGATGTCATTCATGTACGTATTTTCCCAAAGGTCTTAGAGATTCAAGTAGGTTGGCATCAGCTAGTGCTAATGACACAAACCTCAGCTCACAAATCAGTCAAGCGGGTTGTGAAGCGGATACATTGTCAACATTACAGTGCATGCATTTACTTCATCATTTTGCTCAGTGAGGCAAAACTCAAGTTTTGTTCATGTGTAGCCTTTGGCACTGTCTTCGCATATAAAATTAAAGAAATATACGACCCTCCGAGTTGCAACATTGGAGCTTCACATTGAAAATGTTGAGCTTTCAGGATGAAATATGCTCCGAATGTAAAGGACTACTCGGGCAAGACAATATATTCATCACTCTTGCGTCACTGATAGCAAAAACTATTAACTGGAATTTCAATAACAAAGACAAGCCAAATGTAGGGTGCTGATAGAAGGTTATTTTTGGAACCCGACAGGTAGCAAACCTCCCTGAGTTTCTGTTATGTTACTAGTTTACATCAAAAATTAAAAACAGGTTGCCAGCTGTCATATTGCACTCTACATATTCAAACCTAGAATAGAAATGAATGTTCGTATTTTACGAATCAAATTTTGTTAATGCAATCAAAATGAAATCATCAAAGTATCATTTTCCTTTACTGTTCCTTAATGGGAAACGAATACCTTAAATTTAAATATGATAATATGATATTTGTTCTTGGTAACAGAGTAACAAAGTCGTTGAAACCATCCTATTTGTGCTTACTTTGCAGAAATTGAAAATCTACTTTGCTTTTTGAGTGGATCAAAACCTTCCAATTATATTAAAACTTGCTTCAGAAAGATATTTCATTAAAGCGTAGCTGCTTTTCCCAGAAAATAAGCAAACATGTGGTACTGATTAATATGCCATTCTTACAAGTACATCACATTAAGATAATTGAGTCAGGCCATATATTTATATCTATATGTATCACGTGCTTGACTGCAAAATGGTTTGTTATAAACAACCTGACAAACAACAGGGGGTTGTTACCTGCTGAAGTCATGTGCTCCTCTACACAATTATAAAAGAACAAATTTAATTGAATTTTTTGCTCGCAACCTAAACAAACTAGATTACTCCAATAGTGCATGTTTTTATGGAAATCAATGAATTTGTTTACTTTAATTTATTTGTCTTCCCCAAGGAGCAGGAAGCACTTTCACTCTCGTTCTCAAGGAAAAGTAAAAGAGCGGCAGAAGAGTACTACATTTATGCATTTCTTTTGAAAAGAGAATCTAGCATGTTGGATATAGCAAAGTAATAACTTAATAGTGGGTTCATTTGTATTAAAACAAAAATTTTAATGGAATTTAACTTGCGGATTCTACTAAATCAAATGGCCGTGCTGGTAAATAAAAAACTGTTAACTAATTAAAATTAATGCTTGCGTAGATTTTAATTAATTTAACCGAAATTTTTTTTGCGCATCATAGTAGTTCTATAGAAATCATTGACTTCATTAAATTTCATAAGTATTTTCCCGACGGTGGATTACCTGTTCGTACTTGTCATTGTACAGTACCACGTTAAATGGGAATCGCAGTCTAACATTAGTAGCATAGATGAAATCAACAGGAAACGGTGTCCACCATCAGTACTTTAAATTTTCAGCACGTCTGCAGGTAGAGACAAGGTTTCTTAAAATCTTGATGTTAAATTACATTTAAAAACTTTACTCCGTCATGGATAACGTGCGTATTTTTTATGGATAATTGCAGGGCACAATCCCTGGCAAAATAAGATAATATACTTAAATGTCCAATAAATTCAACGGAAAATCACACGTCAAACCAATTCAAATGTCAAAATATTGATGCATAATTTCGCGCAAAGATTTTAAAATACATCTTTCCAAAAGGGAGTATCAGTTCTGGGTAGTTGAAAGCCCAAGGAAATTAATGCATGACGTTCGTGTTGATTCACAGGTCGCCAAGGCAATGCTAGATCCACATGTGTGCATAAAGTTAATTACAGTAGCAAGTAAATTTGTTGTGTACATATCGGCACAAACAAGAATTCCGAAACTTCATAGATAATCTTTGGATAAATAAGATAACTTGAGAAAATTAGTCACTCCAGGAGAGTTCCCTCCTTGAGCTACCTGCCGTGTTTACTTCAGTCATCTCTTCAGACAGTAACTTAATAAAAATCTTGCCTGTTCACGTATGTTTATAATCTCGGAAACTGCCATCATCTCCGCTTTCCCATCACTTAACCTCTCTCTCTCTCTCTATCCTGTGCTCTTCCAAACTCACTTTAAACAGCAACTTTTCCCCTCTTAGTTGTTATTCTTTGGCCACCGTTCCCAAACAGAACATTTTGAATTCTTCTCCGCTTTTACATCAAAACTCACGTTTTGAGCATTCACAACTTGAGTGTGTGCCCATGTACATATGTAGTATGAGAGTACATATTGTCTTCTCTAAGTAGCCCATAGGTAAATAACAAAGAAAATCTTCACAGTAATAAGATTTCACCTGGTCTTTTACAAGATTGGATTTACATATGCATTACTTGCACTTGCTCCTGTTCTCCTGAGATTATTTCTTTTAAAGGCGCACTCACGTTGAGCAGTAATGAGACAACTTTCTTTACAGTTCTTCAAATTCGGTGTCATGTACCTCTTGAATACAGAGTCATCCATCCCGGTGATAACAACCCTGGGCTCAAGAAGTAAATAAAGCGTATTGTCATAAATTATTTTAAAATTCTATTCACTTCTTGTGGTTGAATTTTAAGATTAAAACACCTCCAGTACTGCAAATGAAAAGACCTATTACAAGGTTTGCAAATCAAAATATTCTTTCCTTAAGGTTAAAGAACATATATAGCTGCGGGATTCTTAGTACTGGCAATTCCAAACATATCCGAAAGCAGAACAAAGATTTTCTTGTGCCAACGAACTTTTCGTTACGTATAACCTTGCAACTACAACCTAGAACCTCCTTACAATATTACATTGCAAATACACTGCGTGACTGCTTGTCCTTGCAGGTGAGTGTGGATGAGAAGATTGTTTTTATTAGAATTAGCGTGCCACTACTATAATAGCATAGAAACAGTTTTTTCCTCAATCTTCAACTTTTTATTCTAAAGGTTAAGTAAGACGAAGTTGGCAAGCATGGACAGCAGGTATAATCTGGTTTCCTCATAACTTCTGGGTCTTGGTGTAGTATAGGAATTCTTTCCTTGCACATTATCTTCATCATGTGATTATGTACCACATGATGTTTGGCCGACGTGATACTGAAAATACTGATTGGCCTAGTGGGAGTGGAGGAGAATGTTCCAAAACTATGTGCATACCTATCGACACTTCATCACAACAAAGAATTTCTCAAGAGTCTACCACCTGGCATCCATAACTTGAACAAAACTTTCCAATTTGAGTCAACTTTAAGGAAATTCTTGTGGTATATCCATGGTTGCATAATATATGTATGCCATGGACTATATATGTACATATGTCCATGGTGTCTAAATTGTTCCACGGAAAGACTTCACTTCCACTGTAGTCGAGACAATCGTTCCATCAGGAATTCACAATAGTACTTCTTTTTGAGGGTAAGTGATTGCACCCCTGTTAAATACACTCTACTCTGCATAACTTTTCATGCATAGAGAAAATGCCGCCATCCAGGTTGGTTCCGTGTGGTGGCACAGCTTGAATACAGAAAGACGCGAAATAAACTTGAGTACCAGTGAAAATCTTGTTTGTCAGTCCAATGTGACTAACATATGTAGTATCGGCATCCTATCAAACTCCTGCATTTCACTGCCGCAAACTATACATACTAGTATAGTTTTTGATAGTGAAGTGTCACATTGAGCATCAGTTTTCACTCCTTGCTTTGATTTATATGTCACTTCATGTTTTGCTTTACACATCACATCTTCCCTTGCTTACTGATTGTTGCATACATACAAAGACTTTTTAGTTTGAAATGCCAAAGCTAATACATACCATTGGGTGAATAAGATTCTGATTGAATTAAATTTGCGAGACATCTTCAACTACATCCTAAAATGTTCCTGCTAATATTGGTTATACCAGAACGTCCTTGGGATATAAATATTTCACATTCTGACTCTCAATGAACGCCCCTACCAAAGTGCATTTTTGTTACGAATGTCCGGAAGTCACGTCTCATGAACCAAACTTATGTACGCTGCGTCTACGCTTCTAAAGCAGTATGTGTGACCATGTTATTGTATGTATGGTAAGGGCCACAAATTATTAATTGTACACAAGGTATACATAAATTATAAAGCTACGGAGTCAATTTATTTTAAAAATATATGCTTTCTAACTATGAGTCTTAATATTTCGACAATGTCCTATTTAGAACTCTGATTTTCATATACTGAACATGATAAAAATTCTAGTCCCCTTAATATTCATAAAGTCTTGACTAGTATACTCTCTGCAGTCTTTGCATTGTCAGAATTTCAAAGTCACACTTTATATACTCGTTTTTTGTGATTTCACAGCAGTGAATGCATAGAATGGTCTAATAGCAATCACTTCGGGTAATTTCACAATCAATAATTAACCTAGTAGCAGGAAGTTCATGAAAAGTCGTGGAGTTGGTAAAAGTATTCTGGTCTTGAAGCGGACCCGAGAATTTCGTTCTGAATATTTGAGCACAGTTGTATGCAAAGCGAGTTCAGCACTGCTGGGGATACTCATAGCATCATAGCTTAGCTTTTAGCACAGGATTTTCATTACTTACGCGGTTACTCGTCCCTGCATGGCTGGGGTTGCCGTAACGAGAAGTAGGTATGCAAGAAGGATTTCCAATACATTCGGTGTACAGCGTCACCCCGTAAACCTACGCTTTACGTTTGACTAGTTTTTACAATAGTAAGCCCGTTGCAACGGGGAGGGAAATATAATGGAAGAAATGATAATGTACATACAATGTGGTTGTCTGGGATACCCAGCGTAATAAGCATACTATTTTATGGTTGGCTAAATAAAATGCGGAAATGTCCGATTTCCTTGCAAGTCTGAAGAAAGAGTATGATATCCTTCCTCTATCTGACTATTATCATGCAGCTTCCTTCGTGAAGTTCTTATTAGAATTCTGAGGAAGAGTCTTATTGGTGAATAAGACTCCATTTCCTCTCTCTTCCAGCTATTGATGTTTCTTTAATACGATCTCCTTGTTACTACTGTACTATTATTATTACCTGCCATTCCAACAACATTTTATCCCTTTCGGATTTGTGAAACTTTAGTAACATGTCGATCCGTGCGCCAGGAGTCATCTCATTAAGGGTTTAGCATACTATTGATGTATCTGAGGTCACAATAAAATGTAAGAAATGACATTCAGAACCAGATTTTCGTCTTAAATTCCGCAAAACTGTCTCCCAGACACACGTACTTTTAATCCACTTACGAATTTATTCTTATAGTGTCGCAGGTAAGCTTCACACAAATACGCCTATAGTTGGATATTCAATTTATATCAAGTATGTTAATCATTGCAGTGTACAAAAAACACACATTTTCCAACACAAACATATACGCGCATCAATGTATCACTACTATATAACAAGTATCATCGTAAAATACACATATCCTTGAAAGTTCACGTCGCTTTTCTTCGTACGTCAATGTCTCAGACAAAATCTAAATCTTTTCCATGATAATTCTTCCCTTCTCTGATCATTTCATGAAGACTATGACTATACCTCACTCCATTCACACTGAAAGGGAACGTACGAGACAAATCTTCTCAATACCTTCTTGGCCATGATGTCATTACTGATATACAAAGAGAAACTAATAAGAACAGTATATGGGGAATATGTAATTTAACGGTATATCTTCAGCTCGTGTATTTATCCGTATACATGGAGCATATAAGTACACAACACCGCTCTTCTCATCAGTTTCTCTGCTCAGCAATGTCACCAAGTTCCAAAACCCCATAACCTATTTCAGTATTTTAAGCAAAATACAATATCGTGCTTTTGTGTAAAACAGAATTTATAGTTTACATTTTCAAATTAAATTTTGGAGCTCCCGCTGGCGTTATTTCTTAAGGTACGTTTATGCATGTGGAAAAAACTTTTCTAAGCAAATCTATCCTTGTGGTTATCCAAAAATGTGTTTTCAGCAGGTACGAGACAAAAGCAGATGTTTGAGAAGGAAAGTTTCATCCGTTCTTATATCTAGTCATGATTGTCGGATTCAAGAGTAACTTGTTGAAACCGTTGAACAAATGTAGCATTACAATTGACTTTCTTATTTATACTTATATAATTATTTAAATGCATAAGATTATTCTATTATACTTAAATAATAATAATTATTTTTTTTCCTTTCAGGACATCTCTTCTTAACATCTTTACCATGTATTCATTTCCGGAAGCCGCCTGCAGCATTGCTCCTAATCCCCATTTATTCTGTATTTTCAATTTTCACATGTAATTATGTAATACACGGCAGCCAACAAGCGCAGACAGCATTCCCTTTCTTATGTTAAATCAAGAGCTTTGTTACAACTTTAGCTCGTAGCAACCTTTGATGCACGGTGCATGTTAAAAGGTAGACAAGGTTTCGGGAAGACAAATTTCTAGATATCTATGTACATTCTAAAAAATTTCAAATGAAGGTTTCAACTGAATGCGTCTCTGATAAAAAGTCTGCACAATCTTCTCACTTTCTCAAACTTTTGTTCCGGGCTGTTAGTGGACTGTTTAGTTGACTATTTATTATATATAGGTAGTTGGCAAGGTTTTGAAGCTTGGAAATATTTCACACCAGAGAGAATTTTCCAAACTTCCATAATTCCCTTGCACGACCATTCCGGGCCCCGAAATGGCATGTGGAACGAGCGACGGGAAGGCGTGTATGAGTGTTATAAAAAGCAATTTTAATGTAAAATCATGCCTTTAAAAGAAATATTCACGTGGAATATATCAGTATTAATTACATATACATATGTAATGTATATAAATGGGCATAACGATGCGTATGTATGTATGTAAAGCCGACTCCGTAGTTCGCAATTACATGAGATCCTGGTGGGAAAATTTAGAATGCTAATCGGGAGTCCCAGAAAGGGCTTAATGTGCAGTATTAAAATAGGATTGAGGGATGAAGGTAGATCATTGATAATGCACTGACTATCTTGAACATTCTAAAATAAACCTTTACAGAACTGTTTTGAACTATTTTGAACAAATTTTAAATGAAAATCGTCGTACGTACGGAACACAGGTGGCTGGTAACTAATAAAAAGTGAGTCGTAGAAGCTATGGAAGGCATGAAAGTTACATAGATGAGAAAGAAGAAATGAGCTCAGGGTGGAATTGAAAATGTGAATTTAATTTCTACACTGACATAAGGATTTTAGATACTTACATTGTAGTGTAAGGAACAGATACATAAATAACTAGAGGAAGAAATAGACGCAGTATAAACTGTAACGTGAACAGATAGATAAATTGCAAATGAGTTACTTGGAATCCTCTGGACTGCTATGCTTCACCTTGATAACTACATACTACAGAATGAATAAAGGGGCACTTCCCAAATCCGAGCGCATCTTCTAAGACTAGACCACTAGTTACTTCCAGGTCTAGCTGGAGGCTATAATGACGCGCAAGATTAAGTTATTAAGGAATTGCTCTTGGAACTCTCAGCCTTCTTCTGGCCCGCTTTCAATAAGTCTCTGGTGTAAATTAAAATTTAATCGCTTACCATTAAGCGAACTTGGCTAGACCTAAGTAGACAAATGCTATAGAATCTGATTTACACACTTGTATTGATATTGGCACTTGTCTCTCCATCCCATATACAATTTATGTCAAACTAAGTTTTCCCTTTCAGGTTTTCCGGGTAAGCGTCAACACTTTTTTTTATATTAACTACATTTTCATTTTTGGTCTAGTACTTCCTGTGTTGGCGCAACGTCCTGGCTTGGAGAAGTTCCCTAAAAATTGATGATTAATAAACATTCAACTTTTACTTTTTCTGAAGTGCTTGCCTCTCCTCTCTATACCTATGTATGTATGTGATAGAAAGGAGAGCTCAAATTCTTCTTCAGTGTTTTAGTCCACTTTATACAATTTGATACTATAGTACTATAGTACAGATAGGATGTTCTTTTACAAAAAAACATTTTAATTCCCACGAATTTATTCTTCCACTCGAACTGCTACCTAGTATAATGAAATCCTTTGGAACAGCCGTCTCTTTCTCACTCTCTTTTTGATTGAGTCTGTCTTATTGTCAGTGTATTTTACGTGCCTTTATTCCTTGTAAAAGAGCCAAGATCACAAATGTTTCACACTTTCACTGCAAAATACACCACTTTCAACCACAGACAACTTTACTAATTCATGTTGGAAGTTTGTAATTACTTTTCTTTAAATTATTGTACTTGTCAGTTCATTGAAGACTCATGTATACGGCTTTATTTTCTATGGTTGTTATTTTAAGACAATGAATAATCTTCTTGTGTCTAATCTGCTCAAGAGAACCATTTCGTCCGAAACAAGCACTGTATAGCTAAACCATATTCAACATTATTAGGTAATTCTTATAGCTTCCATATTTAGTCCCTTTAATATAGCCCCCTCATAAAATCCCTATAATATAGCACAGGAGTTGAATCAAGGAAAATGTAGGCACGTATCTATATGTTGGGTCACCCCCTTGACGAGGAACGTGCTCTCTTGTATAAAGTACACTGCCCCTTATAAGTTTAAGGACGTTAATCCATGAATAACTCATCAGATTGCCTTTTTCCCTCACATCCTCAACCACATTGTAACCTAACATATATACATGTTGCAAGTAAACTGAACTTGCAATATATCTACTCGGAGTCTGCTGTTTGGGCAGATAAAGCGTCAAGTGATATCAACGTGAAGCACTACAATAATCTAATTCCTGTCTTGCATTTTATAAACAAGTCACGTGCTCATCGTCAATAAAATGAGCTCAAACCTTTTTTGAGGGTTTCCTGGTGGACGGTTTCATCTACTGTTTTGCTTTCTTTACCCATAGTCCGCATAAAAAATATGTTCATTCCCTAGGCCGGCTTAGTGCTCAAGTGGATATATATCCAAGATCTTCTGGAAATGAAATTTTCCTACGTACAAGCTACTATACTTCTATACTTTAAGCTACTTTTGTACTACTGATGTCTACCCAGCTAAGTTTGATAGAAGTCATTTTGTACTTGAAACTACACGTTTGCTAGAAGCCAATGTTACTACTTGAAGCTGTGTGAGCTAGAAACTATTTGAAATTACGTTTGCGAGAACCTGCGTTTACTAAGTTTGTTATATTAGCGAGTGGAATTACATAAATATTCAGCACACATCAAGCCATGGTGGATAACAGGCGAACAAATTGATTCATTCCCTTGCCCTTTAATTCTCTTCATCCCTATCTACCCTCCACTAAATGCTTACATATACGAATTTTGTAGAACAAGGCAACATTGATTCAAACATATTTGCAAGCCATTCAGCTGTTTTATCCATTAGATTAATCAGTCCACGTCGGAACCATCGCTTGGAAATGAATTTCCAGGATATTGTTCGTGTACAGGAAGTTAGCAGGATCCTGGTGGGGAACACATTCTCGTCTCACCATGCTGGATTATCTCTCTTCAACCGAGCAGCACATTTTTACAAGTGTTCCGATGAATCAATAGGGGATAAGTTACTCACCTTCCGCTGAGCTCAGTAGCGGTAATGACTAGTGCCTCACGCAATGAGTAAACTGACCTATGATGGTATCTGGAATATGCACATGAAGCAGGGAATAAACGAAAATAGCTTCTGACAATATCAGCTCTTTCTGTAATGTATCAATATAAAATGATGTGCCCAATGTAGTTTCTTTGTTGTTTCTACTGTCATGAGCTTTGACAAGTAATTTAAAACGCAATTTAAATACAAGTTTACATTAGCAAACTAAACATGACTGCTTTATAATAACATATTTAACTATTTTATTTTTTATTATTGTAAATAATATCTTGTAATTATAATAATTAGTTTTATTACAGCTAGAAAGCAGAATGACTATAGAACCAAATATGAATTGATTTATATGGTAATTAAGATTATGTGTAACATTTTGTTACAAATAACTAAAGCACCATTTCTCCTATTAAGCATATAAGAAGCTGTAGTACAAATGAATATAAAATATTTATACCAAATTATTTACTTTATAACAAATATTCTACACAAAGTATCGTGCATTACCACAATTCATCTACTGTTTGAAGGACGGTCATGATTAATTCCAATGTGTTAGGTGGAGATATTTTTAATTCCAATCATGTCAGAATTGGTGGCATAAACCCTATGGATGAATTTAGCCTGATGGTCTAATCCTAGCATCCATTATTCATGTAAGTTCATGATAAAGTACTACAAAAATGACTCGTCTTATAGTAAAAAGTTGTACGGACAAATCCAAATTTATGAGCTTGTGTTACTATTAAATCACTTGGGAGCATTTATCTTCCAGACTCCTTCTCCCTTATATACACAATCGCTGAGTCCGTTTATCGTACAAAAATTTGAAGTAATGAACTCTCTATGAACATTATACAAACGTAACGTGCACTATATTCGTTATTAGTGACGGAGGAAATAAATATTATCCTGGACCAACTGTAACTGCTGCTTCAAATGGCTTCAATATCCAACAACAGCGGCCACCATCACTCTAAAAACATTCTAAAAATGTTCTTAGCATGTCTTAGTGTGAGATATATATAACTTACCACAGCCATTTTATTGTGCCAATATTGCTGACGTAACCTAAAACCACTTGTGCAAACGGCTTCCATACTTACGCATGCTGGAAAAAATAAAGCACAGCTTAAGTGAAGGGGCGTATGTATAAATGCATAAAATATATTCGCTTGTACAGCATTAAATTCCTGACGATGTAAAGCAGCGATTTGTTTCACCACAACGTAAGAACCAGGAACCTAAAAAGACTTAAATGCAGAGAAAGTTGAAAAAATTTATAAAAATGTGTATTCTTGAATAAAAAATGTAATTTTCTTGATTTTCTTATTCTTTTGCCGAAACTCCAATGACTAAATTTTCCGAGGAATATTGTAATTTAGGTCGTACTTATATGGTAATATGAATATATAATTGATACAGTACATTAAATCAACTTTACTTCTTTTTTTTAGCCTGCGCCGAGAAGAATAACTGTCATTTGTGCAAAGTTTGCACAAGCTAGACATCTCCAGACGTCACTCTTGTCGCCGCCTTCTCATGAAATCATCGGAGTCATAAAAAGAATAGGACGACCGTGTCCGGAAATGTTAGGGAAAGTTATGCCTGCCAAAACCCTACCGATACGTTTGTCACAATTGCGAAAGAAGAAAACCTGTTGCGATCTACTTGAAGCGATGGAGAACAAGCAATTTGATGGAGTGACGATTTTATGTAAATCTCACCGTTTGGCAAAGTCAATGGAAAACTTGCCCGAGCGGTTTGAAATTGCTGCATTATACCATAAGGAAAAAGTTTACCTTCAATACTAGCACATCAATAATCAATTTCCCTTATTTCCTCACACTTTTCTCGCCCTATCGTCTTCTCCTTCACTTTATTTCCTTGAATAAAAAAAACTACTGCACGGTTGATTTTTCTTTGTGCTCTTGCCAAGGGAAAGGAGGAAAGCATCCAGATTTTATTTGCCTGTTGTGTGTGTGTGTGCCGTAATGATAACATTTTCGTATCCAGTGGTCCGTCTAATGGTTTATTGTAAAACCCACATGTCTGTCTGTTAGTCGCGGGAATTGGGAACATGCATTGCATTCCATTTCCTTTGCTTGAGAGAAGCAATGTTTTTACAGTCTACTTGAGCCTTCCCTAAAAGAATGAAATTTCTTGCAAGATACTTTCCCAGATACGTGGTCTTCCTTAACGTATGCATATAGTCAACAAATGTTGACTGTGTGCATTGTGTTCATATAAAAACATAAATATAGTACAGATGAATACCTTGGAAAATATACACAGAAGCAATGCACAATGTGTCATAAGTGCTACATAATACTTAAGTGTACTTCTTTATGCATCTTGTATACCCAAATGCATTACTTTTATGCGTCATCTATACTTAAATATACTTCCACGTAAAGTTCACAGTCAGAACTACCGATTACTTTTATGTTTCCGCCGTAAACTCCTTTACTTTTCCCCAAACTACATGCCCTTGTGCGCTGTGCTGTGTAGCCTGGAAAAATGAACATATCACATAACATGTGATTTACATCTGTTGGGATTAACATGGTGCAATGGTTCAGTAATAAAGATTAGTGCGTTTATGGGTAATCTAAACTACTTCCTCGCTCATCTAAATCGAGATCTACTCAGGCCTTTCCTCATCCTCTTAACTTTTTGGTTATTGAGTTAGATTACTTTGTATTTTCACGAGAGTATATGAAATAATCCCTTGGCCTTTAAAACAATATAAAACAAATAAATTATTCAGTCGCAAAATTTAACTTTATAAGTTAAATTGCCGTGTGTGTGTTTATCTTCGAGAAAATTTACCAGTCCTATCAGGAGAAGCATTTCTGATGACTGCTGTAGGATTTTGTAAAAAGATTTTGCTTCACACTAAAATCGTTTTTCTTGCTTGGGGCTAATAACCTAATACAATTGCAAAGATTTTTTATTTATTTTGTGAATCCCTTTTCAACTTTGGAATTCTGTATGTGTATATATGTATAACATGGAATTTATAAATAGCTGATGTAGCATTATTTTTTTATATCTGAAATTGACTTGGAAAACATTGCATAAAACTTTGCTGACCTAGACTGCGTTTTAGTGCTACAGGAAACAATGTCAATGTAAGTTTTTATATTTTTGGTAGGAACACGAGTCAATAAATAAAGTTTTCATTTTTTGCAGCTATTTTTAACAGTGCTGTTTTCAAACAAGCATGTTGTATACATGTATATTATACGTTGAAATGTCATCCACAACTTTTGTTCTCTATCATGAAGGGTCTGGGTATTGTACAAGAGAGAATAACGTATGTGCCTCGTGTGCTGCGTAGATGCTTTAGGGATTGTAAAATCGAGTTGTTCATTCTCCTATACAAGAATTCACAACACACATTGAGGAAGCAGCTAACACAGTTTTGCAGTCTGAAATTCAACAAATGTATTCAATTCAGAGAACTTTTAAAATAAGTCCAGGGGAGTTGAATCTCTAGTTCAGGAAGTGTAGTTACATTGTCAATTTTGTTTCCTCTGCCATGGAATTATGTATACAGAGGGTTTATCTACATACGCCTGCCAAAAGCAATTTAAATATGCTAGTGTCTGAAGTAGTACATGGAGTAATGATTTGGAGAAAAGTTGTGCAGACAACAAAAGTATGCAGACAGCTAGAGGAGAAGACAGAGCCGAAACAGAGAAAGTTGTAAAAGACAACAAAAAACTTTTGTTAATATCATGAAAATGGCTAGAAAATTGGTCGTATTTGGAATCTAAGTGAAGAACAAGTTGTCTATGCTAGTTGTGGAGGAAATGTTCAAAGATTTCAAATTAATTCCTTTGGAATACTACACACGACACTACCGAATCGTTACTGGGGATTGGGGAATGCATGCCTTTGTAGGAGTTGTAGTTTGTAGTAAGCTTCTGTTGGAACATATAATTTAGTAATATTTGAAGCTACAGTAATTTCTTAATCATCAAAAGTATGTTTTTACTTAAGTATATGTTTTAATATACGTGTGCAATATCAAGTATTAGATACTGCAAATATCCCGAGACTCATCATTTTGTGTTTGCAAGGTTGTTAAGAAGAAAAAGCTGCCAAGGTCTTCTTGGACTTGAGGTTGTTCAGGCTTACATTTTAATTTGCCTTTACACTACATACATCATTTTAATTTCCTCGTTGTGTATATTTCTCTAATTAATGCCTTAATTTGAGTGTGTAAAACTGCATTAACAATGTGTGTGCGTTTCAATTCGTTGGCTCATTTCAATGAATATTAATTTTCACGGTGTATGCTTATGCACGGTTCTGCTTTGGATTTTAGTTCTATTAATTATTCCGGGTTGTTTTCTGCATTCCCATTATTTCCAAGTTTACTTATGCTATAACGTTTTTTGTAACAATAACAGATTTCTGTGTAATTTTGAAATCTAAATTGTATTATTATATTCATTTTTAAAATTATGGGATATTGTGGTTGTAGTAATTTCTAAACTGGTTATATTTTTAGTGTACGATATTTGTTTTACGAACTTTTTAATGAACCAAGATTAGACGATCGCTCTCTAAAAAATTGACTAATTATTATTATTGATCCCGCGATCCGAGAACAAAATTCATGAATTTTTTGTGTGCATGCATTTATTTTATAACCCGATGAGCAAGCCAATTTCATTAGCCTAGTTTCATTTCATCCGTGTTTCGAACGATAGTTGACGTATGTATGGAGGAGACGGAGACAAACGACATTTCCTGGAAAAAAAGTTTTTGACTAGTTCATGTTCTATGGGTTCAATGGTTTTCATCACGACAGAACTTCTTTTCAGCTCGTCAGGTCAGTGGATTTTCACTTAATAATGAATTGCTATCTTCACTAATTATTTACCCCCGCCTCCGTTGCATTCTTGTAGGACATGATCACGCGTATGCATGGATGATCAATGAGAATTATTTATCGCAGGAGTCAATTAATTGTGGTGGAGCTGTAGTTTTTACATACTTTTAAAAGTTTGTTTCTCTTCTTTTGCGTCAGCAAAGGGCTCTCGGACCATTTATCACCCCTGTACCAATATTTAGATTCTCGCCTATAGCATTTGAACATGCATGTAATTCTTTCACTAGTTCATATGCCATATTCAAGTGAAGTATGCCAACGCATCTGAAAACGTTTTTTACCCCAAGTGCAAGTAGTAAATTTGGGAAAACTCCCAGTTATTATATGAGCTATACGCAAAATAGTAATTCTTTTTGTCGACCTTAGGGCAGTGCATGGTAAGTAACATTGCTTTAAAACAGTATTGGTTTGGACAAGCAGATCAGTTAACTTTTGCTATTAGACATGATAATTTTCCTAATTAATTTTAAGTTTTAATACACTAAAATGTCCAAGTTAATAGCCAAGTTAAAATAGCCAAGTTAAGGGCCATTTTAAGTTTCCAAGTTTGGAAATAAGAATAAATAACTTTCACAAATCATCACAATTATTCCACTGTAGCATTAATAACTTAAATAAAAGATACATGAAGTGTTCCCTGACGTCCTTCTTTTCGCAGTACAGACACCTCATGTACATCTGACCATTAAAATGATTCCCCCGAAAAGATTTTAACGCAGAATTGTAGCGGGAATTTGTTCTCCGAGTTATGGCATGAATGCTGCAGTGAGGAGATTGGATTTAAGGAAGGTATTAAAATCTCTTTAGCGAGATGCTATGTACTTATATGTGTTTAGTAAAGTTGCGTAATAAAGCATAAAATATAAAGCCGTTATCCCAGTAAGATTAGTCGTAGCTCAGGGATCCAATGTACATACTAGGCTCTTGAAAGTAGCATGGGCGGGAGAAAACAAGTCAATCTAAAAACCTTTCCTAGTACAGCACTTACTCAATAAAATCTAAACACGGCTTGGAACTTCCGTCTCATGTCGTACTGAAACGACTTTAAAAGATACTCAAGCAGCCGCGGTTGGGACTATAGGTCAGTTGCGGAGTTCTAGTTTATGAGATTCTACTTTTTCTAGTGTTTATAGGCATACACTTGTAAGTGGTATTTTGAAATATGGTGCCTTCAGCGACTTGTATTTACTTTAATAACTTCTTACTTTAGCTTCGGAGTTATTGTACTCGACAAAAAGGTCAAAATATTTCCTTGAACTGGCGGAACAGTCTCATTTTGTCATTATAACAGAGTTTGTCTGGGTTATGTAGTATATTACTGAGTAGTGTGTTCTGCCCTATAACTGAACACTCGTATCCTTGACTTAACAGCAGCCTACTGACGTCACTTGTTAATCAAACTCTTTAAACCATCTATAGCTTAGAGCTCCCTGAAATGAACCCATTTTTAAAGCCATTTACTTAATCGTATGGCAAGTTAGCGGAAGTAACTCGTGTGTACGACCTTCAACTACCTACTATCTGGCTTACTGTCAACATATGAGCGCTTGCATATTTACAATTTGGCTTAGATCGGTACATTGTTCAAATCTGAGAGCAAATTTGAACCAAATGAGCATTAGTGTAATTATTCCTATGAACATGTTATTCCGATAGGATGCAATTCAGTTTATAGCTACGAATCTTATGATCTTCGTGCTTCCCTGAACAACGGAGAAAGTTTCCGCCAGTGATCGTTTCCTCTTTGCTACTAGTTTCATGTTCTCACTCATGCTTGTAATTTCCTCCGTTGGGGCTATAAAGGTTGATATTGGTTTACACGGCATGACCACGACGGAACCACAGAGGCACTTCTGCTGAGTACTTATTCTCTGGAACAGGAACCTGTAGGATTGGACTATGGTGGGTTAAATCCATCAGGTCATTGAAGATCGAGTACCCGGCAACTTAGGAGGTCTCATGAATAGCTTAATGATTTTCATTCCCATCTCATTGAGATGTTTCTTCCTCTGTCTATCTTTATCTGCAATTTCAATAATAGTCATTCTGATGGCTCTGTTGAAAGTTTTGACGACGTTATCGCACTACAACAGGACACAGATGTTGTCAAAGTTATAGGGCTGTGACACTTTAGCTTAAATGGTTGTAATACGCATAACCTTCTAAATTTACACACGCAAGCATTTATCGGAAAATCCATGTAGTTACATACGAACATAGCTATAATGGGGGGAAATCAACGGTGAATGAACTGAGGATCATGAAGTGCCACCGCGACAAAGTTAGAACGTCAGCTTTATTAAATTACACAATCCGTGGGATCTACCGGCAGGCTTACATTGCAGATATTACTTTAAACTGCTTATCCTAAGATCTCGTCATTTTAGCAACGCGCATCATAACGCTAAGAACATTGTATATAGTGTCTGGTTTTTAGGTCAATTTTTGGTTTTCTCTTTCGACTATCAACAATTGCATTGTGTTAGATGGAAATGGTCCAAAACATTCCTGTTAAGGGCCTCCAGATATGTGATTGCCTCATTTTCGTATTATATTTATCCATGAAATAAGAAACTAACCACTGAGAGAGGGAAAATGGAGGGGAATCGTTTTACGTTCATTGAAGCGTCGAGGGGTTTTGCTTTCACTAAAGCACTTGTCGATGACAAGAATGCTAGGAGATTATTCTCAATAGGGTTACTATCATAATTTAAGTCGTTACACAAAATTTATGGTTTTATTGGTTTAGTTGTAATATTAAAAGTAACGATTTTGCAACTTACCATTTCGTAAATATTTTTTGAGAATAACCCTTCTGCTTAATGTGGAACAGAAAGCAACCCAAATGGAAATTGTAAACAAAGCTCTTATCCATTCCTTCAGAATTATCTCAAACCAAGGCACATCAACCCTTCTCTTTACTTAAAGGAGGCACATAATTTAGAGTAAAGAAAAGTACATCAACTGCAGTTGACCCACTAGTGGAATAATATTCAAGTAACCGAATTGCAGCCACAAGATTGCATTTATGGTTGATGTTGCTTAAAAATGCTTACCTAGCAGAAAATAACATATTACTGTCCAATTTGTAAACCCTCGTGAATTGTGACAAGGCCGGATGAGGTAAGACTAAATGTTATTATAAAAAAAACTACTTATTGTACCTACTCTCTGGATATTGTATTGCCATGACAGCCAAAATATGACACTGCATATGAAACTTATAAAATCATGGCAGGTATTGTTTTGCAAGAGGGTGTATATATGTATGTAGAGCTAGATAAAAAAAACAAATGATATTTAACTTAATAGGTTCTCATTATTTTTGCATTACTATACTCAATGGTTACTATAATATGAAGTGAAGATCAATTGCGTAGATCAAGTGGGTTCATCCAGATATGCATCATCAAGGCAATTAGTGCCATTTTGGACTAGGTAAATTAGAATTTTCATACTATTGCTCAATATTATTAACTGGTCTGGACAGCAATATTTCAGCAAAATGATACTCCCAAAGATATGCCGGATACAGATACATTTCGAATAATACATACATGCTACCATTGAAGAAGTCCCTCCTCTCATTTAGCTAAAAAATCCATTAACGTCAACGTCACTAATTAACGCAATCACTAATTACGGCACGGTCTTCTATACAGATGTTGCTCCTATATATATATAAAAATACGGCATTCTTTAATGAGACATGTACTGGATTTCCCCCCAGAAAGATGTACACATTGCGAGGAGTGTAGTGAAACTCCATTGAACCCACTACGTGTGAAAGCATAAGCCTATTTTCCCAACATAATAGAGTGATTTGCACTTTAGAGATGTCACATTACGAAGCTAATCTTACGAGTAAGTTTCCAACTTTTTCCCTCGAATTCGTCCTTCTAAATGGAATAGCCCGATGCGGTGGCCGTCCACAAGAAATAGTTGTTAAGCGTGGTGTATGCATTCAAGGACATGTATGGTCTCCACTGCTCAATCAATTTCCTGTCACAGAAAATTGCCGGGTATGCACGTTGCCTAATTCTCAACACTCCTGACACTCACAAATAATACGGTATAGCTACTGCTTAAAGGACTTTGACAAGATGCGAGAATATTGTGCTCCCAATGTGAAGATTAAACCATGAGATATGAAGTGTACTAGTGTCTATTAGAAAGCAGACACAACTGGAAAGTAGAAGTGTGGTTTTCCCTATGTAAGGTAAGATGCTACCACATTCACGGCGAGCAGTCAATTCGTTTCTTGTCAATAAATCAACTTTGTCTATGAAACTATTATTAACTTTATCATTTTTTGTTTAAGTTTCCAATTTGTCTCAAAAAGCTTCCAGCTACCAAGTTGTTTCAATAATAAATTTCAAACTTGCTACACCGTTTTGCAAACTTGTTACTACGAAATGTTCCATAAATCTTCTATTCAGCAATTTGCAACTTTTGCAGGTCATGTTGTCATCATCGTCAAGAAGCGGAGATGAGATCACATTTTAAGTTAACAATTTTTAAACAGTTATGCCATTGCTTGATCTCTGGCAATTGTAATTTTGGCTTTCACATGGGGGGTTGGGAATGATGGGTCTCTATCGAAAGCTACTTTTTTTTACTTCCTGCACTAAGTGCGTTATATGTAGATACATATGTATAAAGGTAAGAGAAAGACTCTTACACACATCACATGAAGAATACAATTCATCAGGTCTTAGTGTACCAACTATGTATTTAACTTACGCTTACTTATAAGGTGCACACATCCTACAGTTGCCGTCAGAGCTACATGCTATGACTGAAGACATGAGAGCCCATTAGAAACTGATGATGATGGAAAGATAGCTTAAACTCATCTCGTACATTTTCGTTCGTAATTGATTTCCCGGACTTATGCAGTTCAAGCGTTATAAGGGATGATAAGCTTGTGAAGTATAGAGACTAAGGGCCAAATTCCGACACAAAAGAAAACCACAGACGGTACATATTGCATTAGATGGAACACTCATCTCCAAGAATGCCTCTATGCCTATGTAACGTATAGTAGATAGTTGAAATGGACAAAATTGTCGGATATGTGTCTGTCGTCATTGCAATGCATGTACTGTGAGACCATGTCAAAGGGAAACGCATGAACTACCTACCTACTTATGAAAACCTCATCTACAGTCTTCATAAGCATTCGTTTCATAAGCAAGACCCCTTCTCCCTTAATCTCCTTTGCCTTTGTCTAGTTTCATTACAAGATGTGTCAGCTTAAATAAATGAATATTAATTCCCTAATAGTCCAAATACTGTTCAAGCCTTTAACCAATCTCACGTCAAGGAGAAAATACAATTTTCACTCCTCACAGACATAATTATTGAGTAGATACTTCAATCTTCGTTGCATCCAATCGAAAAACGTTAGCACGAGGGCTTTAATAATACCAATTAGATAGTTTTTTCCTGTAATTTTATTATCCTCCAGCATTCTAAGAACTTTCTTTGAATACCTAATTTAATACCATGTTATCCACTTTTGCAATATGATCCTATGAATAATACACACACCCCAGTCAGCAAAATAAAAGCGCCAGGGCATCAAAATCAAATCGCCCGTCATTTATGTATCAGCCGTCGCCTACCTG
>JAQGAK010000508.1:0-71210 GCA_034696945.1 Lipothrix lubbocki | reverse complement strand
AATTAATACAAAAATTATTACAAAAATTAATACAAAAATTAATACAAAAATTAATACAAAAATTAATACAAAAAATAATACAAAAATTAACACAAAAAGGGTTTATTATTTTTGTTAGCTATATTATATTTACATTTTAATTTAAAAACTTTTTTATTCTGAATTTCGACCCGATCATAATAATGAGAGATTTCGGGGAACTGTGAGACTAAAAAAGTAGTTTCGCCGGGGGCAGCAAGAGTTCGCAAGCGGGAAAAGTTATGTAATTCGACCTGTCGTTCCGTCGAACTGCAAATTAGAAACATAAAATAAAGGCTTTAAGCTTAAAATCCAATAAACACGTCAGCTTGTCAAATATTTAAAATACACGATAATAACTTAATATATTCAGAGGATAGTAAATAAATAATATTGCTTAGAAATTATACGGCGGAATTAAATTGATTAATTACCGTAGTGTGCAATAGAATTTATAGGTTAATTACAAATTAAATTTTAGGGTCCGCATAATCAAAATCAACAATGCAATCCGTATTATGGGAAAGGTTAAAAGATTTCGATGCTTATCCGAAACCTTTGGAGGATTTTCGGATCAAAACTCTTGGAGGGGGTGCGGGTGAGTGATTATTGGAATTTTTAGAATAATTTTGACGTACAATGTTTAATGTAATTGAAATTAAATGGATTTTGCCAGCCATATTATTATTATTAATAGTTCTGTATTCATTGTTTATGGTAATTATTATAAATTAGAATTTATTATGTGCAAATCTATCATATGGTGCTCCGATTAATTATTCCTTTGTTACCTTTCTCCACTACAGTGACAATCATAAGTACCGTTTGCATGTTTTTCCTCTTCATGTCGGAGGTAAGGTCTTGATTTCCTTTACATTATGTGTATTTTAATAAATTATTTTGATAAAAATTGAATTTTATTATTGAAGGGAGTATTATTTGTATTTGTTGATTCTAATGGAATAACAATAATAATTGAAAACGTAATGTAATATTGTAGTGTAATTTTTTTAAGTTGTTTTTTTCTTTTATCAGCTTATGGACTTCATTACACCCAGAGTTCAGGAAGAGTTGTTCGTGGATTCAAGTCGGTCTCATAAATTGAGGATAAATATAGATATTGTATTTCCGAAGGTGGCTTGTTCCTGTGAGTACAAACTATTTTAGATGGATAATTATTTACTAACCGCATGATCATGATCAGTGACATTAAAATAATTGTTTTGATCCGTGATAATTAGTAATATTACATCCGAATGTACCTGTATTGCAGATTTAAGTATGGATATCATGGACGCGTCCGGCGAGCAACAAACATCCTTTGACCATAACATTTTTAAGAAGAGTTTGGATGCTGCGGGGAACCCAAAGGAAGAAACTGCTACTGCAGTTAGTAAGTGCACAAATAAACATTTGTCAAACAGTTTAACATATGTCAATTGTAATGTTGCTTGTATAATTTTGTTTGAATGATACATTTTTTTATTTAATATTCATGTAATAATGTGCATATATTGTTTTTAATAGTATTGAATGAGATCAAGAAGGAAAGCAAAGATGGTGCAGGACATGGTCATGGGGAAGATAAGCAAAGTTCAACAAGTACGACACCGAGCACCGCAGTTGAAAAGAAAGAATGCGGGAGTTGTTATGGGGCAGAGTCATCACATTATAAATGTTGCAATACTTGCGAGGAAGTTCGAGAAGCCTACAGATTAAAGGGATGGGCCCTTAAGAATCATCATGAAATTGTCCAATGTGCTAGCATGGCTAAGGAATTGAAGAACGTCTTTGATGAAGGCTGTCAATTATACGGATACTTAGAAGTGAACAAAGTTTCAGGAAGTTTTCATATCGCACCTGGCAAAAGTTTCTCTTTAAATCACGTACACGGTAAGGTTTCATTTCCTGCAATAATCCAGTTTCATAGGAGAAATAACTTGTTATCCAAACCAAGAGATAACATTTGCATTTTTAAATTCCAGTTCATGATGTGCAACCCTTCAGCTCTAGTCAATTTAACATGACCCACAAGATTCAGAGTCTAACTTTTGGTGAGAATATTCCAGGTACAAGAAAAATTCTGAATTCATTCAATAAATTGTAGACTGATTCGAAATTCTAAGTATGCGCATATATAATGTTATATATGTCAATTTTAAACTGCTCGATTTGTCATTTTCAGTTTATTATTGCAGTTTTCAACACAAAAAATTGAAGCATTTAAAAAAATTACATATACATCTCTACATATGTATGCGTAACAACTTAGTCCACTATCTTGTCTATCGTAACACATTCTACTAATTTTATATTTTTTTCCAGGGAAAACAAATCCCGTTGATGGGATTGAAGGAACAGCAACTGAAGGTAAGTAGGATTTATTATCATAAACATAATTATAAAATTAAAGTGTACACATCAACGTTTACTCGGTTTTTGTAATTTTTACTTTACTTAGAATATATTTACTTGCAAAATCTATTTTTCATATCTACTCCGCCCGCACTTCTCAACGATTGAGGCAGGCTTTAAATTCGCTTAATTTACACACTTATATAGAATTTATAGCTTGACTGATATCTAACAACGGATCCCGGTACCGATGGCCATAAATGTTCCAAACGATCCTCCTCCTTGCAGCATGACTTTTCCGACATTGTTAATTAACTCCCTTCCACGCATTCCGTACCTGATGAGCACAATAATAATTATACTTTATTATTACTTACAATTATTATATTACAATCACCAAATTACAACAAAATCAAATTACAAATACAAACAAAATTATAGCTCAGTCGAATTTCTAAACCATTCCCCGTTAGCCAAACAGAATGACTACAGCAATTATTAAACAAACAAACAGAAGCAGTAACGATTGAAAATTAAATTCAAATCCAACCTTAAAGCAGTGAATCCTCCAAACATAGCTCCTGACGCTAGCCCAATGCAGAATCCTAACATGAATCCGGTCTTCATTCGATCAAAACATGTAGGTCCGGTACCGTACATTCCTTGTGGGACGGGCATTTTGAACTTTTTTCCTTAACTTCCCTTTCCTCAAGCACGGCTGACGTGTTCTTAACAATTCTGATCGGGTTTGGCAAAATTCTCCAGAAATTGATTAGTATACTATAGTATACGTATAATATAGCTTGGATGGATGTTGAATTATGAATGTGCTGAGAAAGCTGAATAGCTGAAGCACTAATCAATTCTTTCATCAAAAGAACCTTCCTGAACGCATTTCGAATATTCCCGGTATTTTTCATGGACAGCTCAGCCTTTAGTTAAATGTAGTAAGAAACTTTGCATTACGGGATTGAGCGCTATATGAATAAATGCATAAGTTAACATTAAAAGATAATTGTGGTATTCAAACCATAGAAGTGTAAAGTGGTAATTCTTCAATTTATAAATGCACTTTACGATGTAAATATCCAAACTATAGTTTACTATTATAGTTGATAGTGCCAGCTGTAGATAAAAGTACAACACAAGGACGTATAGGGAGATGAGTCATGCTTAAGGCAGCGCGTAAAACCTAACGAGGTATTATTGGACTGTCTGTCACCTTGGCTCAGTGGTCTAGGGGTATGATTCTCGCTTCGGGTGCGAGAGGTCCCGGGTTCAATTCCCGGCTGAGCCCTGCTAAATTTTTGATTTTTTTAATGCAAAATAATAACCATAAATAAAATACAGCCAAATTATAAATATAATTATAAAATTAAATACAAAAATTTATACACAAATTTATACATTTATACACAAATTTATACAAAAATTAATACACAAATAAATACAAAAACAAATACAAAATGGTTGTTTAAAAAAATGACGTTAATTGTATATCGCGAAAATATAAACACAAACCAAATAAAAGGAATATGTTATTATGTTACAAATTTTGACTATGTGGTATTTACTTCTGCCGCAGAAAATGCGGTAATTGGGAAGTACTTTTTAATTTAATTTGCATAAATTTTATTTATTGTTGTCGTAGAATCTACAATGTTTCAATACTACTTGAAGATAGTCCCAATGACGTACGAAAAGTTGGACGGCACATCAATCTTTACCAATCAGTTCTCCACTACGAGGCATCAAAAGGTCGTGAGCTCCTTTTCGGGGGAATCTGGCATGCCCGGAGTTTTCTTTTCATATGAAATATCGCCGATTATGGTCAAGATGACGGAGAAGGGCAGGTGAGTTGTGGGAGTATTTTAACCAATATTTATAAGTATGGTGAAAAGTGGGATACTAAATAAATGAATTTGATTGAAAAAACGGTAAATTTTGTAAATCAGTGCTAAAATCTATATGCAGTGAAAAGTTATTTCAATGATAATTGTGGAATCCATAGATCTTTCGGGCATTTTGCTACCGGAGTTTGTGCGATCATTGGAGGCGTCTTCACTGTCGCAGGTCTCATTGACTCCACAATTTATAAATCTTCTAAAGTTTTGAAGAAGCTGGAGATCGGGAAAGCTGGATGATTTGTAATTTTGTACACATTCGATTTTACCTACAAATGCAAAAAACCTTATACGAATGTATTTAGTAGTACTAAATTATTTATATTAATGATGTTCTGCATTATTGATATGCATTTTAAACAAACTACTTTGCTATGTGCTATCTATTTTATTGTTGATGCCAAGGCACTTAAAAGCCTTTAATTATTCCTGTGTGTATTATTAATGACGTTTTCGTCAAGTGTATACGTTCTGTATGCATTTGTTTGATGAAGTTGTACGTTGGCATTACTTTAATATTAATTATTGTATTAGTCATCACGTCGGTTCAGTCATTTTGCTTTGCAATGAAGAAAGCAGAGGGATAAGTGAATAAGAAATTAATGTGACAGATGTTGTCATTGTATCTGAGAATTTATTGTATATTTACCTATGCTTAATATGTGTGTTCTGTTCCTTAATGTTGTGTTTGAAGTTGGAAAACGCTAAGTACATAAGTTTAGGTAGATCGGCGACAGTCATATTATTGTTTATTAGTTTGAATACTTTAAATAAACCATTCTGAATAAATTGAATAATAATAGGTTTTTTGTCCATGTACATACAATTTCTCCACTCTTTATTCAATCTCATATTTTTATCGCACCATATTGTGTGTATTGTATAATATTGTAACTGTAAGTATATGTATTTTATAAAGTGGCACAGCACAAAATCTATACTGTAGTTTACTAACCCAAGCCATTTTTATTGTTTTTATGTTATTTAGTAACTTACGTACTTTAACTTCAGTTTTCATCACATTAACTGTTTAATAATACGTATCAACTGTTTACCGCATTTTTTAAGTTAACTTGTAAGTTTAACAATGAGGTTCTCATGACCAGAAATATTTTTCAGGTAATATTAATGTTTCTTTTGGGCTGCCAGTGAACACCTGGATGCTTTCATACACTTATACACAAACGGAGATAAAAACGAGTTTTTTCCATTTGGTATTACAGATAATATTAATTTGAATTATTAATCAAATTATTAATAATTGTTTAGATATTTCCATTCGTACCACGTACTAAATCAACATTACCTTTTGGGTTGTCTCTCGTTAGTCTCAGATAACATTGCATTCTCTATCTATTAACTGTTCCACCCAAACTGTCACATTACATGTTTAATAACATTTAATAATAACAATGATTAACAGATTAACTATATAAAATGTTAGTTTGTATAATAGAGAAGCAAGTTTGTTTTACTGCATTGCTGGCTGTCACTGTGTGTGAAATATACTTTACAAGCATAGAAGTATAGTATTTTTACATTATATATTAACAACAACGAAAGGCTTATTCGTTTAGTTTTTAACCATGGTCTCATCTATCACAAATCTGTGTGCCTACTGAACAGTTAATACGTACAACATTTTTATTTATCTAATAACAAGTATACCTATTTATGGTGACAGAAATAATATTGCTACACACTGTATATTATTGAGCACCTACAAATTCATATTCCAATACTCCAACCCTATATTATAATATACGTGCTATTTTATCAATTCACTATTCTAATATTATTCTTATTTACAATCTAATTCTTGAACCTTTTGAATTAATGCAGTCCAGTTCCAAATTGTGTCATCAACCCTTCTTATTTGCACATCAGTTTGAACAGAAAATCATATAAGACGTATACTTATTTACAATAATAATCATATATTCCAAATGTGTAATTGCAGGTAATCAAGAACCTCTTGTATAAATTCTATTACATCGTTTGAAATATAGGGCACTATTCACATACCATTTAATTGATACACACAAACTATATTTGTTACAGACAACTAAACTATTCAATTGCTGAGAACATAAGAAAAGTATCAATATTATTTTAGTAATCAATAAAAATGAATTGAAAGATTTCACGGTGAGTTATTGTTACTTGGAGTGATAATAATTCGTACAATACAGGGATTTTGATATTTCCAGCAGTTAGCAGCATTGCTTGTAGGGTTGTACGTATAAAATTAAATCATGATAACGCTGACTGCACAATATTATATTTTTAAGTAGTATCTAGAATATATAGTTTCAATATTATTCATATATTACGGAAGTGCAGAATGTGCTCGGCCTCTAGGTCTCTCTGGTAACATAGTTCATTGATCACTCTCTAAAATACATTATATGTACAATCAATGACTACAAAAATAAGACAAAGGCCGGTAATCATAGGAGCTAAATATCCTTTTCTTCTTCAGTATCTTTATACACAGTTTATAACTGGTAATGATACATATACATATTTATATATTGCAGGACTACAAAATAATTATTCTCGAGTGGGAATTGCGATTTGCACAAGAATATAAATACCATCAATAAAAGTCACCTTGATATAAATTACAATGTGCAATATTATTGTTTTTAGGCCTTTTTAAAGTTCTTTGAAGGAATACCGAGTGTAGTAGTGCCTTGTGATTTAAGATTTTGTAGGTAATTTTATTGTTATACATGTAAGTATATCATATGCTTGCTTAATTCACTGTGTCCGAGTTCAAGCTACCACACTATAAAGAGTTACCAAATACAAATAATATTATAGATATAAGTATACAAAACGTAAAGTAAATACAAAACACGTACTGAAAGTAACTAAAGAAGAGTACAATAAATTATAGTATTTAACGAATAATTTTGAATGGGAAATCAAATCTTCTAAATAAATTACCACTTTTCAACATTAAAATGTCTAGAACTGAGCTCGGTCTTAAGAAAAAAAATCATTCTTAATAGAAAACTATTTGTTTGTAGAAACAAAATGCATAATGTTAACAAACAAGCTGTTTTATACTTTATAGAATTTGCACGACATAAAATATATTATGCTTGTGCAACCTTGCTCGTATCAGCACGAACTTTCACACAGATTTTAAATATTCATTGTATTTCCGTACACTACTAAGGGCTACTTTCGTGGCAAATTTTACATCATCCTTATCAAGAATGTCTACGAAAGGAACAAAGTTGGGCTTGTCCGGATTAAATTGAGCACGGCCAACTTTCTGTAAAAATCCTATACGTGCCTTTACTCGTGCCCGTTTCGTTAGCAACAATTGAGGCCATTTAAGAATTCTCTCATGAGAGAACTTCATTTCATTGTGCACGAGGTCAAATCTTCGCCAGATTTCGTCTTGAGCTGTAATTGAGACAAAATAAGGAAAGATAAAATATTGGAATGATTAAATTGATAATTGAGCACTACTTCAAATGAATTTTTAAGCCGCTTACTGTATTTTCTAAATAAAACAGGCGCTTTCAACAACAGCTCCTTTAATTCATCAGGTTCAAAGCCACACCGTTCTTTCAGAGTGAATGTGATCTCCTTTACGAGATTAAGTTTATCTGTAATAAGTTTCGAGTCAACTATGGCCAGTTGTCGGACCTCAGCACCAGTCAACGAAAAATAATCTTGAAAAAAACCCAAACGCTTGTCAATGCGCTTGGTGCTGAAAAACCAGAAACCAACTCGTATTACACTATTATTAATAACTACAATATGAACAATGGAGACACCAGCACTTACGAAAAAACAATCCAGTATGGATTACTTCGAAGAATAGTTGCGATTGCGTCTTCACTAAATTTCTTTGACTCTAAGTACTTTATGCGACGTTCCAAATTGTCGAGACTCTCTTTTAGTACAAAAGGATTTTTGGTAAAGAAATTTCCTAACTCATCAGGATGAATTCCGTGGTCACAAAGAAACCTGTAAAAGACAGATAGCGATGAAAATGGATTTTTTTGGAAAAAATTACATGCATAGCCAAAAGAACAGATAAGGTACACACTCACATAATATACGGTGCAACGTCCTTGTGAAAATCCAATTTCAAAATGAATTCCGGTATCCCAAACTTCTTTTCCCACCGGTAGACTTCCACGCCTAACTTAACCAATTCCTTTATAACTTGTGAATCATTAGCGTAGGGAGCAAAATTAAATGAACGTTGAACAGCTGGCTGGGCATTCCATATCTCTTCTTGTGTTAATTCATCATCATCCTCTATATTGTCCAACATTTCAGAAGTTGGTTCCCTAGACTTTGCTCCTTCCAAAGAAAGACTACTAATATCAGTAAGATGTTCATTGGACAGCGAATCGGGCAGCTTTGATGGGCTACTTGATATTGAGCGAATGTGTAGTGACTGTGGTTGGTGAGCTCCACAATTCATAATTGATAATTTTGTCTGCTGGATGCCAAAAGAGCTGATATAACGATTGCAATGCGATGATCGTGCAACTCTGGTGGAATTCATACAAATTCCCCTGCGTAGTTGCGGTAAGGAACGTAAGACAAAACTATAAATCGACATGGTGAAGAATTCGTGCAAATTTTTCGTGTAAATCAAGAAAAACGTGCGGATTAGAAGTGAGAAGTGGTAAACTGCGAGCACCAGCACCTGAAGAATGATTCCGCGTAAAAACTTTGGCACCTCCGCGACTGGCACCAGGAACTGTGGCCGATGAGGATGGACCTCCTGTGGACAATGACCCGTCCAACAAAGTACTTAACCGAATTGCTCGCTGTGGTGAGACGGACTGTTCTTTGAAATAAACTTTTTCACATTCGGACTGCAAGCTCTTGGCAACGTTATAAAATTCTTCCGTTATGTACTCATAATAAGGAACTAAAGATGGGTAGTAGTTATTACTCCCCGTAGAATTCTTAAAATCTCCATCAGAATAGTAATCTTCTCTGGATCTCCCAGGACCACCAGGCTGCCCTCGGCCTTTACTGCTACCTGGTGGGGGTGGTGCTGGAACGAATTTGGTCTTCGGCTTCGCCGTCTCCGGATGAGGATGACCTGTCGCAGTACAAATAATGTTGGAGTCCGGTAAAAACGTGAAGATTAAGCAGTATCTTCGATGAAATCCCCTCGCTTGAGAATCCTTCAGTGAGAAGGCTGTTCCAATCACCCAGATCTCAGAAGAGGTGAATGCCACTGAATTACTAGGGCTCAGTTCGCATGAGAGCGTTCGAGCGATGCAGGTGTGTAGATGGGATAGATGTGAGTGATCGTAATTACTGTGACTGCAATAATATTTGGTTGCTCCTGCTGGATTTGTTGTTGAAGTTGCTGTAGCAGGGCTGGTACTTCCGACTCCGTCATCAATTACAACGTTTGAAGAAGTCCGACGCCGACTGGCAGAGGAATTAAATGGAGCCGTCCGAACGCTCTGGCCAGATGAGCTCGAAGATATATTCTGATTTACAGAGGGTCCTCCGTACCCTCCGCTAGCTTCTAATGGGGACTCCGACGGGGTTTGCGTCGGAGTGTGGTGAACAGTCTGAACAGTAGAAATGTATCCTTCCAAAAGAGGAGCCTTACAACCCGAGCAGAATTTTAGATCCGGACACTGACTCACGAATTGGGGCTCGTTGCTGTTTCTTATGGTATAAAAAACTAAACGGGGACCATGAACCTCACAAAAATGACCGAGGGCTACGACCGTGGACATAAAATTAAATCAAATTCCTCAAGGGAAGGACACATTCAGGAAAGGAGATTTAAAAGGGACGCAGGGTTCTCTTCTATTAGCTTCTCATCATTTGATTTTCTATATCCTCGATTTAAATTCTAGTCACCCAAAAAACACTCCAAACACTCGGGAGTACTCCCAACATACAACTCCCACGTATTCCTATAATCCAGGACCACTGATAACAGATTCCATCAACACTGTTCCAACTCACTTCCGTCGAATACCAATACCTCCAACAAGACGATATCAGCTTTCTCAGCACACTGATCCATTTGCTCCCAACGAATGAATGATGTTAAATAATACAACGTGTATCACCGAAAGGCCCGATCCCTGCCACTACGAAGATTTCCCAGAAGAAGCCAAAGGCTACCAAGATTTCCAGTTCTTCTACACAAGATTTAGTTCCTATGCATACAAAAAAGGCAAAAAGAATGTAAGTATTATTATATTATACACCCAAAAATTTCCCTTCAAAAACTAATAAATCTCATCACCACGCACCATAAGTAAAACACTATATCTTGAACGTTGTACAATAAAAATACTACTGCATTAAATAAAAAAGAGCTAGGTCAGTCACCTACATCAGAGAGCTGTCGATGATTAGAATTTGAACGGCACCTGAATCCTCAAAGCTTTTGCACATGCACACTACGACCAGATTTCCTCGCTCCTATCTCCTCTTTTTCCTACATGCCCTCCGAAGACTCAGTAGAATCACACAGGGAATTCACACAAGTTCGGGTCTGGAAAAATTTAGAACAAAAGGAATCTATGTAAAACAACAGTATTACGAACACAGTCGGTTAAAATAACTAAATGATGATACACCCATAAAAATAATCTACGAAAAACGGTTCAGCTAAACAAATTACTGGAGATATAATATAATCAGACTTTTTATTATCGATTATTGATTGACTACATAATATTCGCTCCTTCATTTGCTTTGCCTACATTTCGTCACGTGAAACCCTTGTCTGGAATCGACACTCGACGTCACGTCGATTTATATATCTCAACAAGTATATATCTGAACTCTCCCAAGCCATATATAACCTTCTTGTATATGTCCTTACAAATATATATATCGATGGCAAGGAACTTTTGATGCTGTCTAGAAGTTTGGCTGGCGGTGCTGGAGAATATTTTCGTTATATATACTTTTTAATACTCCAGGATAGACTCCTTGGCTCCAGGGTCTGCTTTTATACTGTTGCTTCTGCTTCTTCTTGCTGTGGTTGTTCCAGTTCCAGCCGCAGTGACCTATATAGAGATTAAATTGTTTTACATACACAGACACGATAATTCTCCTATGCTGGAGAAACTTCTTGTTGGTTGACTGGAATGAATACAAGACTAAATATAATGTTTAACGAACGAGGGAAAATGTAATATTTCACAAGGCAAAATATAATGTTTAGCATATAATTTATATAATTGTCTTACTTTTTACATAATTATACTTTAGCTTTTATTTTGTTTTAATATTATTCCTTTTTCTCTTTTATATATGAGTTTTTCCGCTATGTTGTATGTACAGGAGGAATTCCCCCTATAATTTCCAAATGCCTCGGGAGGAGATTCGGGAGAGAAAGCACGTTCTCTGCTGATTCTTTCCCGTGTTGAATATATGCACGACTTATTTGTATACCTATATGACGAGTTCCTTGGGCTCCGCTCCGAATTCGGGATTTTCCTCTTCAGCCGCTCCGTCTTCCGTCCGTTCGTGTGAGTTTTTATACGTCTCGTCGCCCAACAAGAAAAAGATTTTTTAGATTTTAATTCTCTGGAACACACAAGCACGTGATGACTTTCCCGCCAACTTTCCTATTTGACCAACTTTGATTTTTGAATTTTCGTAAAATAAATTCAAATTTCAAATAAATAACAACATTGAAATTTCATAATTACTTCGTAATTATTTTGTGAATAATAAATATTTTCGGATTAATTGAATTATAACCCCGTACAAGTATAATTCGTCGGTCAGTTTGTTTATTTTTAACTGTTTATTCAACTTTGATTTTCCTTTTTCTGCAGAAATAAAATAACATTGAATATTTACAAAGATTACGACTTCGTAATTATTTTGTGGTAAGTAATATTCTCGGAAATTATTTTTATAATCCTCTACAATTATTGCAATTCATTGAATTAAACTTTAAACTGTAAAATAAACCTTGCGACCTTGTTTTCTTTTTTCTAGATATTGAAGAATAAGTCCGTGAAGCAAGGGTGAGTCGTTTAGTTTGTAAACTTTATCAATTTGTTTAATAATTTAATGTTTTTGTTAATTTCATTCTATAATAATTTATAATTGAAATGCTGAATTTCTTACCTGTTGTGTATGCAATGTTAGTTCTTTTATTTTTATTTACAAAATAATTGACAGGAATAATTCACAGTTCGAACGTCAGAGGATGGAGGGGTATTTTAGTAATGTGTGAAATGGTTTTTCTTTTATTTTTAGGTGTGGTTAAAGAATACTTCTACAAATATACAAAAAACCTTTTGGATTTTAGATTAATATCTTGGATTTGCAATCTGTTAGTTAATTGGCATGAGTAAATTCGTGAGATTATTTCATTGGCATGAGTCAATGCGTAAGATTATTCAGTTAGCATGAGTTAATTTGTGGAATCGAAGGATTTACAATCATGTGTGGTTGTGGTATTAATTAGTTATTATTTGCCGGATTTGTAGATCATTTATTAGTCGGTCACGAGATTTGTGGGATTTTTTTGTTATTGATTACTAATGTAGGGTCAGTCTTGGGATGGATTCTTGTCTTGTAAAGCTCTTTAAAGCTTCTGGGTTGTGGATGTAGTTTCGTGCGGATTGCTGGATGTGCCTTTCTTATGATAATTTTATTATTTAGGATTATATTAGTCATGTTAATTTAATTAGCATTGTTTTATAGTTGTAGATTATCAATTATGTAATATTATTTAGTTATTAGTATTATTTACTGCTACATGGGAGTTCTCTTTAGTATTTTTTATTTAGATTCAGTTTAGTTAAATTATGTTGCTGATAGTTATTTGTAGTAGTTAGTATACTGCAGTTTATATTATGGCTAATAGATATTTAATATTTTCTATTGCTAAAGATGGCTTGAATCCGAGAGCTGTGTACTTGGAAAATGTTTTGTGATTTATGTATACATAGCTACAAGATTCTTCGATTAAGGGATGAAAATGCGTTGGAATGATTATTTACACTTATCTTAAAAAGAAATGGGGTTATATTTACTTATATTTGGTGGCTGTAGCAAAATCCTTAACCTAACATCATGTCTTTACTTTTTATCTGTCTGTATGATGCAGGGATGTTTTCTAAAAGCTTGCAAAATGTTCGTCGACTGGGATTTCGAGTACCTCTTGGGGAAGCGGCGGCGTCTCCAGGGAGACACGCTGGTTACAGTCAGTTTAAGGAAATGTCAACCTTGACCTTGGGCAGACTGTCTATTTCTGCCATTTCTAATGTAAATTTCCTATTGTTCATGTCTCTCTGAGTGTCGCTTTTCGTTCATTATCTTTCTACTGCTAAATTAAATATTAGCTTTAGTTTAGATTATTATGATGTAGATGTTGTATACACTTAATTGATGCTTATTGCTTTAAAGGAGTACAAAGCTAGAAATGTTTTCAAGCTAAAGAATACCAATAATTATAAAAGATAAAGAATCATACCGTAAATTAATCTTAATGATCTTTGCATAATACAAGTTTCTTAGAGTATGCATAAATTATAAGTGTAATAATTCTTAATTTTCACTTTTATTTGTTGTTTGTGCAACTTTGGTTGTTACCAATTGGCACTCACGTGCGATCACACGCAATAGTTGGCGTACAATTGATGTGCGTGACGGTGACTATTATACTATTTTAACATCATCGTGGATTTAAAATACTACCTTGAACTTGAAAGTTAGTAGTAAGTAGATCGGTAAAAACCAGAATAAAATTTCGAAGTTTTATGTTTTATTTTCCATTGGACATGGGGTGTGTCTACTTGTTTCTTTTCTATTGGTCGCAAAATAAATGTGTTTATTACACGCGCTGATATTTTTTCTTGTTTAGCAAGATGGTTCAAAGTTCAAACCGTTGTTGTTGAAATGTTTTTTGAATACGTTTCGCTTGCTATTTGTCAAAATTAGAAATATGTAATGTGTAAAGGAAGCCTGCCTATTGATTAACGAAAATAATTAGCAATTCATTTTGTTTAAATGTGAGTCATAACTTTTACTTTTGCGAGGTTGTGCAACTTGTGACTTGTCTGATGTTTGAATTAATGAAATTATTTTTATGACTTTCAAGGGTAATTATGGAGGAATACATCGACGAGGATTGGCTTCGAAGAGCGGCTCGGGTACAAGCAAACAAGCACAGGAATTTCAATTAGCTGCGTCACAAGCTGAAGGATCAGTTGGAAGGTAAATAACAACAAGAACCTTACATCTGTCTAAACGAATTCTAAGTTTTAATATTTTTTTTGCGCGAATTGACATGGTATATACTCGGTTCCTTGCAATTTGTCGCCTCATTTATATTTGGGATCTCGAATAGTACTATCCTCGTAACAACAAGTGCCATGGTGTTCATGTGAAATTTTCATGTGAGTTAATTTTTCAATAACCGAAAGCAAATCCCCCTCATAATCATTCAGTTTTTAAAACCTTACGATGCCTATGAGCAACGTATATAAGGAAGCCATCACGTTTGAATGTGCAGAAAAGGCGAAGGAACATGATCCCGACCGACCGCCAAGGAAATCAAAACGTAATTCACCGACTGTTACCCCGAAGAAACTTGATGAAGAAAATTTAAAAGAACGAAACGGTAGCAAGAACGGAAGCTCAAAGGTGGCTACTAAGCCTGAAATAGTTCTCACTCCAGTCACTCCGCCTTTGGTCAAACCTGGGAAGAATGTTGGTTGCAATGGCAATGATGATCATCCTGAACGACATGTTCATTATTCGCCTCCTCCGAATGAGGATAGCCCTGAATGTACAGAAAACGATATTCCAGACAGTCCGATAGTTAAGAAGAGAGATCGAAGTGCATCTGTTGTTTGGGTGGATTATTTGACTGAAGAAGGCATTCCTGAACATGACGACGATGATGATCAGAGTAGTTGTTGCAGCGGTGATGCTCGAAGTATAAGACGTAATTCCGCTGCACGAATTTACAATCATAGGAAGGACTGGTTCGAACATACAGATAGTTGTAAAAATGATTCGGATTCAGAAGAAGAGGAGGAAGGTCAGAGCTCAGAGGGTGGAAAACGAGCTCCAAGTCCCTACGATTTAAAATATCGACGTCGTCTTAGTTCTCTTCATGCTAAAAGTCATTGTCCCGTTCATGGTGGCGCTGATCAATCTAACCCACAATCTAGCCCGCAGCCGTGAGTTGCAATAATAGTTTGAAAAGAAAATTGCTAAAAACCGCCTCAATCACGAATTTCAGACCTTTTTCATTTTGTGTTTTGCAATAAAGGGAATTTCAAAGCTTCTAAATAACTTTTTTTAATTTTTTATTTCAGTCATCGAAATGTGGACGACCTCATATTCGACATGTTTCAGGAGAAGGACGAAGAAGTCGTCATGGTGGGAAAATTTTTGGCTGTAAGTCTTTTTCAACCTAGAGCTAATCATTATCTATGTTGTTTATTATTGCGGTAGTTTGTTAACGTCTTAGTCTAGAATTTTACTACCCGGCGAATGTTTCACCTTGTTTTTAACTTTGTAGGCACTCGAAAAAACCGGCCTTAGGAAATCAGATAATCGTTTGAAGGAATTATTTGAAAACTTACGAGTAGAGCATACGAACCAAGAACAGGCTAGTCCTAAAGTCAACGTAGGTTCCATAGAGACTTTGCGTGTAAACAGAGATGTCTTCAAACGCATAATCACTGACAATATAGTACTTATATCAAGAGCATTTCGACAACAATTCGTCATCCCAGAGTTTCAAACTTTTTGCGGTCAAATAGAAGAAATTTTTTTTAAATGCAAAGATGTTAAAGGTGGAAAAGTTGCTTCTTACATTCCACAACTTGCAAGGGTGGATCCTAACTACTGGGGTAAGTGTAACACTTCATTTCTTATACTTGCATTATTTGGAAAACAATTTAACATTTTATTTTAGACTTGGTAATTTCGAACTGTTTGTTTAACCTATTTGATTTAATTTTGTTTTCAGCCGTTTCTATTTGCACAATCGATGGACAAAGATTCTCAATTGGAGATACGACTATTCCCTTCACTCTTCAGTCATGCAGGTTATTAATTTTCGACTTTAATGTATCAAAGTTTTAGTAGATTTAATTATTTGAAGTGAAGGAATAATTTTTGGATTTACTTAATAATGCATGTTGTAAAAATAATAAGAGATAATTTGAGTGATGCTCTCGTTCGACCATTTGCATATTTCAGTGAAATTAATACGATGCAAATGATCGTATATTGAATATGGATAAGATTTTGTTAATGAAATTGTGATGGAAATTGACTTACAGCAAGCCGCTGACTTATGCCATTGCGTTGAATGAATTAGGGGAAGAAACTGTTCATCAGTACGTGGGACAAGAACCATCTGGAAGAATGTTCAATGAGCTCATTTTGGATTACAATAGTAAGAAAAATAATTACTGACGAATAAATGGCTCTTAAGATGTAAATTGTAATTAATTAATAATCATACTTTTCCTAGAAAAACCGCACAATCCTATGGTCAATGCTGGTGCTATAATTGTCTGTTCGTTACTGAAGTCAATGGTCCGGCCTGAAATGACTCTGGCAGAGAAGTTTGATTACACCCATAATTATTTTAGGGTACGGTTAAATTATGTTGTTTTGATTTATTTATATGTATAATCCTTATTTGTTCATTAATGTCTAAATTAATATTACAGCGACTCTCAGGTGGAGAATATATGGGATTTAATAATGCTGTCTTCCTGTCGGAGCGCGAAGCTGCTGACAGAAATTATGCTTTGGGATTCTACATGCGTGAAAATAAATGCTTTCCTGAAGGGACGAACCTAAAGGAGTGCATGGACTACTATTTTCAAGTATTTTAAATTTTATAAACTGAATACTTGTTTTTAGTATTACTCGACCTTTTGTAATCTTATAGCGTATTTGTTACAGTTTTACATCAAGGGAACTGGGCATTAAAGTAAATTGAGCAATGTACTTTTTTATGTAATTCTAGTGCTGCAGTATGGAAACTAATTGTGAATCATCTGCCGTTATGGCTGCAACATTAGCCAACGGTGGTGTTTGTCCGTCTACTGGGGAAAAAGTTTTGAAGTCCGAATCAGTTCGAGATGTATTATCACTTATGCATTCTTGTGGTATGTATGACTACTCTGGACAATTTGCTTTCCAAGTTGGTCTACCGGCGAAATCTGGAGTTTGTGGTGCTATACTTCTTGTTGTACCGAATGTATTGGGGATGGCTGTTTGGAGCCCGCCATTGGACAGCCTCGGCAATACAGTTCGAGGAGTTAATTTCTGTCAAGTAAGTCGAACTTACACTACGTTTTCAGATTGAAAAATAAAACAATGTTCATTCATTGACAATATAATTTGTACTTATATACAGGAACTCGTTGAAATGTTCAATTTCCACAAATACGACAACTTACGACATGTTTCAAACAAAATTGATCCAAGAAAACATCGGTATGAAACCAAGGGTCTGAATATCGTCAATTTGCTTTTCTCGGCTGCTTCTGGGGATGTCACATCCATGCGTAGGCATCATCTTTCAGGAATGGATATGAGTGCGTCTGATTATGACGGCCGAACGGTACTTTTATAAAATTATCGAACTTATACAACGTGTGAAAGCAATGTTAATACTCATTACCTCTTATAAATCTCCAGGCACTTCATCTGGCTGCTGCGGAAGGGCATTTAGAATGCGTGGAGTATCTACTTCGTCTCTGTCATGTATCTCACATGCCCAGTGACAGGTGAGTTCACGGAAAGGTGTAGAAAATTTTTTTTATATGGAGATGCTGGTTGTGGATTTAATTTGTTTATTTTCGAAATCGAATGTAATGTTTAGTAAGGTACAACAATTTCTTCTAGTATAGAAATTAAAATCGTGTAAATGTTTTTAGGTGGGGAAATCTTCCTGTAGATGACGCTGAGAGGTTCGGTCACACGGACGTGGTTAAGTTTTTACGGGACTGGGCAACTAAGCTTGGCGAATGAACTGCTATAAAAGTTAATCAAAGTCATACAGCCCTGTACAAAAAATTGTTTCGACTGGGACGAACAATAATACAGATGTCCTAGGTATTGACAAATAAATTCAGTAGTGTTGGGTTAACTCGCCAAAGTTGTAGTCTCTTCTAGTCTGCATGCTTAAATCTCAAATTGCCATAATGGTCTGAAAATGATTACCCTTAGGAGAATTTACAAAATATATGCAATATTATTTGAGAATTATCTCTATAGTAGTAATTAGTAGTTAGGCAACGATAAAGTTACCGAAACGAACTTAAAAAGAGTCATTTATGGACATGCTTTGTAACAATCATGCTGGGAATGTGAAAATTGTGTTCTTGAGGTACATATAATTCCCGAAGCTTCATTCGGTTGTGGTGCTAATAAGACTCAATACGTTTTACTTATATCTACATACTATACTTACCTTCATCATATAGAATTTCTTATAGATTTTGTGATTTTGCTTTTGATTATTTTGTTTTGCAACGAAAGTAGGATTGTTATCATCTACAAAGAACAAAATGTGTTCTGATTTGTTTAAACTATTTGTTCTGGCACACCTTTAGTTTTATACTAATTTTGTTTTCTAGTCACGTTGTCATTACGTTGGTGGCCACACTTTTAGACTTGTGCAATATCCCATAAGAAGAGTTATCTACTAATAACAACGAATTCTTCCCTAATAAATTATTTCCTTCCAACCAGATAAACTCTTGGAGCAATATCACTAATCACCTCCTACTTAATTACAATAATTTAATTTATCTTCCCTTGAATCTAAATGTGATGTTAAATGTGAATGTTTCCGTAATCGTACTTATGTAATGCAAATGTGTAATTGTATGACATTACGGTCAAACCACATAGAATGGTTTCGAAAGATATTTCTGCAAGGTCAGAGATTTTGTTAAATGTTACAATCTCATATATTATATTGTTTGGTTACAAAATCATTGTGTATCAATGTCAGTAATATCGAACTGGTATAATGGACAATAATAAATGTAAACCTTATGTGTTGAAAAAACTGCGGATTTCGTTTATTTTAAAAAACATGGTAGTATTCTTGTTACTGTATGCATTGTGTCCGTTCGTCGTACGATTGCACAGCAGTTCATCCTGCTAGTCCTGCTGGTGATCTTACATTGTAAATAAGTAAACAACTGTTATCCACAGACTGCAGATGGACTCCCACAGCCTCAAGATGAAGTTTATCCATGCCTGTCAATTCCCTATTGTCAACTGACTGACAGGCTAAACAAAAGCAAAGCTTGTCTAACCAGAAGTCATACACATTGACAATACTTGAAGGCACACATATACATATAGTATTGTGAATATATATATAGCGATACTGCTTAACTTCCTTTTTTTTTACTCCTACGCTTTTCAATTTTTGACAATAAAAATAATGATTTTTCTATATGATTTCCATAGGTACATCAAAGGTGGGAAATTGTTTTACTTGTCTTCTAAATCGTCTCCATTATTCCCCCCATACGCCCTCAACAATGAATGTCAACCACGGATTTCCAATTTTGATACAAAGTGAAATGTCACGTCAGACTTTTACACTCACATATATTGGAGTAACAAGCTAAAAAATCATGGTAAATAAAAAAATTATTTTATTGTACCATGCCAGCGTTTGACGGGGCAACTCTATAGAATACCGATTATATCCTGATTTTACATTTATAATCTTTTGTGTGTAACAAGATTTTTTATTTTAGGTATGACTTGTACCTTGTACTGTATAGTGCAGTAGTGATTTTGATCCTCTGGTTTTTTAAAGTTCAAAACCAGGTAAATATTTTAAATATTTTTATCAAAATAACATTGTTTTGTTCGTTACTCCACAGTTACCTTGACTTATTGCTATATATACATCTATAGTTAAAGGTGCAAATGTTACACATCGGTTAGAATAAAAATACTCATTTTTGTTCTCAAAATCACGTATATACATAGATCCGCTTTGTAAGTGCTCCAGCAGGTGTAGAGTTTTACTATTTAAAAATAAAGAGTTGTACACAAAAGAGTTAAAACATGAGTTGCTCCCGTTAGACATATAATGGTTCTATATGGATTGTGCTCTTTTAGAATCTTATTATATTGTCCCTATGTATATGGAAAGTGTTTAGCTATTTTTACCTGTTGGAAAACAAGCCTTACGGGATGATTATAGTTTTACGATATCCTCCGAGCATATGCCTTAAACGAGGTCAACTACCTTTTTGTCATTTTTCTCTCTTCAACTCTTTAGCTGCTATAAGCACCTCTTTTTTGTTATATGAAGCAACAGCTCCTGGACAGGAAACCAAATACCTATGCCATTATGTACTGTACGGACGGATTGTATTATTGAAGTGTATTTATAAGTAAGTACTTATAGGGATGTTGTACATTATGCCCCGCAAAGTACTGTTATACTGGCCTTGTATATGTACTTTTCATAGAAAAAGGTTAATACAGTATAAAAGGCTTAATCGCTTCTCATAAGTTTCAATTTTTGTCGGCATTTCACGCACTACTTAATGTCTGAGAACTGCAAAGAATTTTCTAAGAAAAAATATTAAGTCTATGCTTCATACTTTGGGGCTTGGGGATTGTTTTTCATAACGTCGAGGATGTATGATGAATGACATTTTTAAAAGAAGATACACTATAACTACAAATATGAATGTTATCAATGTGATATTTGTCTGGAGAAAATAACAGGAAAATATTTATTAGAACCGTAATTTTTGCACCTGGGTGTACATACAAAAAGTTATACATAGGCGTTTACTTATGGAATACATTAGGACATTAGGAGTAAACATTGCAAAGTTCCTGGAGTTTGTGGTCTATAGTATTTTTATAGTACTATTGTAGAACTTATTATAAGTATACAAAACATAAGTAGCCATATTATTAATAAAGCTGTCCATTTGTCTATACAAAAGATGCTGATCTGATGCTGACTCGGATAAAATTTTGCCATTTACTCTGCTATCAAATGAAGCGCAGATAGCCACAAGATTTTTCACCATCTGTGAAAAGTTGGGGTTTAATAGGCATGATCGTAATTAATACTCGATTTAGTTTAGGTCGAATAGTCTGATATTGTGAGTTGAAGTTGAATCCAGAATTATGTATGTTTGCTTACCAATAAATGAAAAGCAATTCATTTAAGTTAAGTGTTAGAAAACAGTTGGTATACATGTACATATATGTAAAATAGTGGTAAGTACTTATTGAGGCACATTTAAGCATTGCATGACAATTGTCAATTGCCCAAAATATGTTCATTACATATCGTGTGTACATATTTATATTTCACAGGAAATTTATATGTACCTCAATGTATATATACCAAACGAAAAAAAGGGATACTTTTTAAAAGTTCAATCCATCCCCAGCTTGGGATCCGTATGTTAGAATATTATATTACGAAGGTATATTGTACATATATTGTGTGTGGTGAGGTTTCATTTTCATATATAGGGAAAGACCTTATTTATACATAATCGCATGTACACTTCGGATTCGGCTCAATTTAAAATTTTTGGGTATACAGTATTGAAACGATTAAGCTGAAGCTCAGAGTCAGAGGATCCTGTCCAACGGGAGATACATCAGTGCGTTATGTATACTTTACGCACTGTATTTACCTATTTTACCCCATTTCATTCCATAAGGGTACACACACAAAGATCTCCCTTAATAATTACAGCATATCAGACTCCGGCTGTTGTGGGTTTAAAGCCTTGGCAATCTGTCTCTGTTCAAGTCTCTCGCACGAGTCATGTACATCGACAGATTTAAAATGTATACAGATAAAGATAAAGGATCCTTCCGTTTTCTCGAATGCTATGTATATTTTTTGTGTATACTATAAAATACACGATTCAATCTTTTCTTGTCATATGAATTGGTAAAGTTCCCTCAGGTATTAATGTATGGCTCGAGCCTGGCACACGCGGTATCAACATCCGCTTTTTCCTTTCTTTTTTATCCTTTCTATAGTCTATAACTATTTCATTGTAAATATAGCCACAAACGGTCGCCCTTCCAAACTAAACGCCGTAAATCTGGAATCGAAAAAAATAGTGCATCAGTAAAATATGGCCCTTCAGAATTCTAAAAATAACAGTACAGCTGTAAAGCATCACCTTTTCAAAATGTTAAAAAAACGACTACTACAGTTATAAACGGCGACTGCTGGGTAGTAAGTCCAAAAAAGTAACACTATAGATGAAATCCAGGAATTTATCGAATGGAGATTTAAAATGAAAGGGAGAGGGCTGATATGCAGGGTTGTGGATCGTGGATGAGGGTATAATTTGAGCGAGTAAAAAACGAGCGTTTGAAGGAACTTAGTTTTTTATACGGAAACAGAGGCAGGACTTTTTTAGTACACAGCCACACTGACGAATCCCAGTGAAGATGTAGTATTTTACGAGCTTTTTACTGCTCTCCCTATATCCGCCTCTCCACTCTCCCCAACAGGAAAGGATTAGATTACCGCATCCTCAAACATGCCATTGGTTGTGCAATATCAGCGATGATAAAAAATGCCTAAAATGTAAAAAAATATATCCCATACACCCTATACTCCACAGTAATAAAACGCTGTCACAACTACAATTTAAGGAGTATAAAGTGAGAGGAACCCTCAATTGTTTTTTATTAGCAAAAATTTAAATAATATTACCAAACTATAGTAAACGTACAAAGAAGTCTTACAAAATGCGCCAATAAGTAGTAACAAACCAAACGGCGCTTTTTGAAACAATGATAAGCATATAGGAACCGAAACAATTAGGAAAAGGTCCCACATACTGGTAGTCAGATATATAGCTGTATAGCATAACCAATAATGAGCATCTATTTTAATACATTTACACAAAATTTGTTGTCTTATTACCAAAATTACTTTGATTGTAAATCTGCTTTTATGTATGACTTGTGTGTTCTGTTTTTTTTTCAATCTAACAACATGTTTCTCTTTTTTTGGTACCAGTCCCACACCCTATTAAGTGGAGAACTATATTATGCTTATTATAATAATGATTAATAATTACTTGGAAGATTAACCCCACTATATTATATACATATACTTTCTGCCACTCAAATAGGACGACTCTGTCTGGAGTTTCGAACAGTCAGAATGATAGGTTCTTGCTTCCGAATGCCCGGCAACACTGATGATGATCCCATCTCGCTTAGAATCGAGGTCAAGGTACGCGATGTTGACGACGACCCTGCAATCCCATCAAAAAATCAGACATGAATAATCAAGCACCGACCTTACGAGGTAATTAATCACTTAATTACGGGGTACTTCATTTACTCTTTACTTATACTTAAATATATAAAGACATCCCCTTATACGAAGACATCAATATTTAACATCTCCAAAGACCATATCCCCACGATCAATGATCCCAACAATCTCTCGAACAACCTTCTCCAGTATACAGATCTTTTTCAGAATTAAATTTTCATAATGATATCAAAGTTACCCGTAGCAGCATCTGAGGCTTGATATGTACGAATACCAACAAGGCTTCTATCATAGTACAGCGGGCAAATATCCGGGTCACGAGACACATTCCATTCATAGATTTTCCTGACGATCGTTTTAGGAACGCCTGTAATATTATACAAATATTCCAAAATTAAAATCCTGATCAAATCAGCCAACATTTCAACATAATAAAAGATACTCCAAATTTTATAATATTTATACTTAATCATATAGTAAAAAGCTAAACAAGTAAAAGACAAGCAAATATGTCGACGATTCATCCCTAAATTTCTTACTGGGGTGCATAGCATAAAATGCTTCAAATTGATCCGGTTGAACCATTTTTTGTTGACTTTCTCGTAATAATTAAACTTGGTCAATCACACCAAAACTATTATTATTATTGTTGTGGTTATCACAACAAATAAGGAACTATAACTCCGTGGGGGAAAGAGTTAAAAATTATAATATTATGACGGGACTAGCACAAAATAATTACTAAATGGTTACAAAAATAATGTCAAACATAAACTATTAATTATTTTTAATTATTATTATTTGTTTTAATTATTGTTAGTATCAAATTTAGATTGGAAATTAATTGCAAAAAGAGGAGTTGATGACAACAAAAAAGGAAACTCGGCGTGGTCCTCCCTATGCTTTTGCTATCTGAAAGCCTTGTGTGAGTCTTGTGCGAATGGGAATAAATTCTAATTTTTGCTGCCGCAGAAAGAAAGAAAGAATTTTTCCTTCTACATAAATCCACAGAATCAACTCGTCACACTCAGAAATGCCGCCTATGTGAAAGCACGCATTTCTGACATTGGGCTGTCCATACAGACTCCGCTTTATTAGACATTTTTACCACTTTTTAAAAACTATTTTACTATACCTTTGATGTTATATATTAGAATAATAATATCAGGATAAATTTCCATATTTTTCAAGGCTAAGCTGCCTTCGCATTATAATTATTCCGTTTCAAGTGATGAGCAAGAAATATTAAATGGGGAATGTTATCATTATTGGCTTGGCTTTTGTATATTAAATCCCTGCACGCGCTCATATTCTAATAAGTCAGACCACCTATTTATGGCATATTTATTATCCGAAATGACATACGACATGACCAGGGGTGCCTCCATGGAATGTAAAAATAGTTGGCAGGTACTTCCTGGAAGTTGGTATAGTTGGCTGGCAGATACTCAAAGGTAGTTAGTGTGCTTGGTATAGGTAACTTAAAGGTATAGTTGTTGTAGTTGGTAGTTAAAGGTAGTTAGCTAGCTAGTTAGTATAGTTGGCAGATACTTAAAGGTAGTTGGCATACTTGATAGGGGCTTAAACATTAAAGGTATGGATACCTAGTTGGTATACATAGCTTGGCAGATACTTCAAGGTGTGCTTTGGCAGTTGGCAGATACTTAAAGGTATAGTTGGCTAGTTGGTAAAGTTCGCAGATAATTAGAAGTGCTTGGCTTGGCATACTTGGTTAAAGTACTTAAGCATGAAAGGTATAGTTGGCTACATCTGTAGTTTTAGTATAGTTAGGCAAATAGATATTTAAAGGTATAATTGGTATTGGTTGGTACTTAAAGCTGTATAGATACTTACAGTACAGTTGTTAGGTACTTAAATGTAGTTGGAGTACTCACACTGCATATCATTAGTGTAGCAGTTATAATTTCTTTAAAAAATACTTATTATATGTAATTATAAGTATATTTTAATCAAAAGAGTATATTTTATAGTATATTTTAATCTCTGTATCGCTTTAAAAAAATCACTTTGCTATGAATGTGATTTTTGTGGTGTTTTTGTTAAATGATTTTTATTGCTCAGTTATATGAGCAAACTGTTGATGGTTTGTTGTTTATGTTTTAATGCTATATGTATAGATATAATTCTGTTTATAAGGGGCATATACCTATTCTATAGATTTACCATTAATTTCTATAGATAGTACTATTATATTATCCTTGAGATTTACCTATGTTGAACACTATAAGAAGAAGTTTGTTAGAGGGAATTTCTTACTTTGTTTCCTGCACTGCATATATGCTAAAAGGTTTGTTTGTGAATACGTGAATAAGTGAAATAATTATTTTCTAAATTGACTTTTCTTATATGTATGTATCTCTATACTGTTGAATAGAAGTAGTTTGTCCTGGTTTTTCCGTCCAAAAATACTGATATTTCCACCTTCATTTCCTTTTCCCTAATATAGAGCAACTTTCCATGGAGTATAAAAATCATTATAAAAACATTAGACGCATTTGCATGAGTCACATAAGCACACTTGATTCTGTGTGATAAAAAATTTTGTTCGAAATTTCCAGTTTTGACAAGGTTTTATTAGTGTTCGCTGCGAGGTTATACTTGTATTACCTATATATACAGTATCTATATTCTTGTTTCTTTATTCAAGCACTTATCCTTATCTTCAATTTATTAATAGAAACCAAGTGTGTAGGCATAATGGAAAAATAAGTGTATATATGTATAAGTGCTATTGTTCTCTATAGGGAATTTCCTATTGATATCATGTGAACTTTAAAGTTACATTAAAAATCGTCGCTCAACACCCCGAACATGCATTCGCAGCTTTAGACGGAGCAGTATAAAAAGCCTATAATTACAAAAGTAAAGATGGAGAAGTCAAAAATTAGAGAAACATACAGGGATGAGCAAGATTGAATATGCTTAATGATCTATTGTGTATTGCATTGAGGGTGGATTCTCCCCATCATCACCTCTGAGGACGGATTTGCAGGGAAATATATGCGTCTGTGCAGGAAAGAGTTGAACAATGACTTTCTCAATGTGCACTTCAATAGAATGCACGAAGAGATACAAAAACTCGGAGTATAGATTGCCAACCGGTGATGGTCGGATGATTCATCGAAAATTTCGGGTTTTAGGAAAATAGATCTGAAAAAAGTGGAAACTCAAGTGGTGTCCCCCATCTAATTTAGTAAGAACATTAGAAAGGCTGAATCTCATTTCATTTATTCTTATACCCGGGCCTCCCGTTTTTCTACTGCACTCCCTGGCCTTTGATATATAGGTATGTATCTTTCTTTATATAGTTGGAGCCTTATTATAAGTCCTGTGCTTATGTGCTCCTGTTCTACTTAAGTACCACCGTAAACAGTCAAAACAGCAATTTCAACCAAGTACTTATTTCTATAGTAGACATAGTATTGCAGTTGAGGTGCATAAGACAAATTACGTACATGTTTGTTTTACTCCTGTCATTGCTTGTGTATCTTTAGTTGCTTATGTGTATGTTTATAGTTACTGGGCCATTATATTTCTTGCAAATGTACTTAGTATTGCTAGTTGAATGGCCACCATATATCTGTACTTGAGTATATTTCGTATCTGCACACTTATTGTTTTTAGCTTGAGCATGGTTGTCTGTGGTCATTGCATGAACATACTTACGTACACTTATCTGTGACCACGGCCCGAGTGTATACCTCTCTGTGGTCATAATAATAACACCGGGTGCAATCTAGAAAACCATGTATAGAGACAGTAGATATTTTGGGGTAAAAAGTGCTGCTTTGCTTAAGCTACCTCAATATCCTGGAAATACTCGAAATGATGATATTCCTCACTCTCTACTGGGCAGCTTTATATTGGTAAACATACTCACGAATTTAATCTATGTCTTTCACCCCCACACTCTGAGGATCACCAATTCACCAGTGTATCCTGTAGCCGTCAACTTTTTTCGTTTTCATTTTACCAAAATACAGGGAAGGAAATGATATATATATGGATGAGCGTTGGTATAGCATAGGATAATTTCTGGGAATAAAATAGACCTGGTGGAGCTATAATACTGCGACGAGTGAGGGGAATACCCATTTAGGAACAGTTTGACATGAAACTGCATACTAATAAAATGACCGATCCCCTATTTAGTATTTTTGCCAGAGCATGTACTTCTGTGCCTTGATTTTTGCTATACTACGGAGCAACTGGAGACAATGGCAGAGATATATATTTCTATATATATGTATTTGATATTATGTACAGTTTCTTTGCTGATCCTCAACAGTTCGTTGGCAATATTATTAGCATTCCGATTGTTCCATTTCAATTTCTTCTTCGCGTCGTAGGTTTGCGTTCTGGATTCTTTGTATTGTCGCATCTATATACTAATATAAGATGAATATTATGATGGCTGGAGAGTAGCAGACCATAACGCAAGAAAATAATCATTTGCGTTGCTCTCGGAAACATATTTTTGATGGGAGGCATTTGTCACGCACTGGAGCATAATCCGAATGCAAGAATAATATCGAAGTACACAGGGAAGGAATCATAATAAAAATCCGAGCCGGAAAATAATGTGAAATCAATATATAAGATGGTACTTTTGGTGATTGAGGGTTGCATCCTAAAAATATGTTCATCGTTTACAGGGTAGAAAACACTGTCGAATTTTGAGCTGTATCTTGTAGTATATAGCATTACCCTATCCGTATTTGATGGTAAAAATAGACTCTCACTACTGGCTTTTTTCCCTTTTTAGGCAAAATATAAATCGAGGACATTATGGCGAGCTGTTTCCCTCCCCTTTTTGGACAATATTGGGCGTATATGTATCTCTTCCTTATGGCCGTCGCTCTTCGTTTTACTATGTAAATTGCGGACTGGAATTATTACTATTAGTGAGACCCCCAGCCGATTGTCTACTCCCATGGATAAAAGCCGTGATTTTGCATCGTAGCTACCAATAGATTCACTATGCTGATAGACTGTTTTAGGTCGTAAAACATAACAACCGGATGTGAGATCGATATGCGATGACAATATTCTAATTTATGCTCCAGACCTTTATGCATAGGACGACGTCGCTCCAAGCTACTGCCTTTATATATAAAAAGAATACAAAATACTCAGCGTCGTCGTCGTCATGGAGAAGTACTCATTTACCTTTGTAACCATTTTAGTTTCGTTGACAGTATAAAAACAAGACACGCGATACGACGGGTCGGGCTGGATTTGTCCAGACAGCACTTACTACTATGTATACGTTTTGACTCATACAATGTATGTCAACTTATTATTCATTAATTCCATTTTGTCCCGCTCTCTCAATGCCCTTGCTAATTGCAAGGGACAATGAAGACAGAAAAAATCAGGAGAATAGATGGGCTCCCTTGTGCCCACGCACAATATACTATATAAGAAACATTCGAATGTATTTGATGTGGGTGGTGGAGATTTTGTTGTACGTTCACAACGCTGTTTTACTGTACTGACCGTGAGTAAAGGGAATAAAATTGTAGGTATATACATGGAAAAATGCTTACATTGCCTGCACGTTTTAATTCCACATATTTTTCTGTCATCCACTCTTTCATCTTTCTCTTCTCTGTGTTGGCATTATACAGTCAATGTCGTCATTCATGAGGAACAACGGGGATAGTCGGGAACAAGGGAATGACAGAAAAGGACGTTTATTCTGGTCACCAGTTCTCAAATTACGCCCATACACAGTGTCTTCTTCAGTTGCCAATTGTCATTTCTTCTGATATTTCACAAATAATAGTTGTTACATTTACCCAGATCCGGTTTTCCTGATTTAGTGGAGTTGGAAAGAAAGGAGACAATGAAATACTCTATTTACTTATTCAATGCATATTTTTCATTTAATATTGCACGCTATATACATAATACACGAAATCGTATCTGTATATACTTACACTAACATTTACAACTTCAAATGCATTAGAGTAGTTGTTCTTTAAGTATTGATTGTATACATACTTAGGTACGTTCTTTTGGGTAAGCTTTAATTCTTTCGGAATTGATGGAGGCTCGTGGTTTAAAACATTCAAAGTTGATATTGATATAGTACAAATGTATTATATATAGAATGCATAAAATTTTGTATATACAGATAATTGCTTTGCTTTATAATTGTTGCGTTCTTCACTGTAGGCATACATACATAGTCTAGTAAGTTGCCACTTGCCACCCAGGGAAGATCTAGAAAATTGAATGGCATAAGTGTTATGATGATATTTGTGCTGTGTATAAAAGCCAAAATTGATAATTTATTTCACGGAGTTAATCGCATTGCAGTTCAAAGAGGGTCCATTCACCACATCATTGTAGTATCTTCTGTCGAGTTTTTCGAATTCATGAGCCATGGAGAATAGCAATAAAATGAGAGTTGATGTAGCAAATGTATATGATGATATATATAATCATGTTTGTATCCTTAGATATAATTATATATGATATGTATATATTCTATAAATCCTCCTTTCGTAATTATTTCGACAAGGCTTCATGAGACTATTGTTCCTGCATAAATTATGACAGCTCTTCTTCCGTCGTTTCCCGTATATGTACATATAAAGACATATATATTCTTCTTCCCCATGTAATTTCCTACCGTTTAATAATAGACACCCAGAATATATCAATATTGACATTACGCATCCAGACTACAGTTCATTTCTTTAATACACTCCAGCCATATTTTCATCAAAAATAACATTCAGGCAAAAACGGGATCTGTTCTGTACTTAGTACTTGCTATACTTAAGCGTGTACTTTTTCTCCATCCGTCGCCGGGTGCAGAAGACTTTCCAAACAGAAGCAGTTAACGTGAAATCCTGTAGATTACAGTGGCTTAATCATCATACTACTATAGCAAGTGTGTATAGCTGTAATAAATAACGACGTAGAAAAATGACAGGGAGAGGCATTAAATCTACATTATGAATAAACACTAAATGCTATATAAAAGACATTGAATTTACACAAGCGGAACTCTCCCATTAGAACAACATTTAGTGAAATTAACTTGTTTATTATAGATGCTGCATTTGTTCTAAGAGTTCTGAATTAGTACACACTATAGTACAACCAACACTTTGTCGAAACTATTACCTCACTCAGGAAAAGGATTTCAAAATTCACTATTTGCTATGGCTTCAGTACAATATTGTTAATTGTTAGGTTAAATATGTTGTGTATATGTAATACCTTCCGAACCAATGTCTGCCTTTGTAAGCCTTGACAAATGCAGTTGGAAACTCTCAACGGTAGCATACATAGTTAGAGAGAGGCGTAAAAAAGTTACCATAAAAAGATGTCGGTGAGTACAACCAAAAAGTTTTCTATACGAGTTTTCAGCAGATAATTTTTATGTTTTTTAAATTAAATGTGAACATGTCGGTTAAGGATGAGCTTCAAAAGCCTTTCAGTCAGACAATGAAAAGTTTCAACAAGATTTTATGTTCTTTGCCTTGTGCAAGCAAATAAAATTCTGTATATCCATACACACATACCGAATAGGCTAAAAAAAGTTAACGTCCGTTTCGCTACAATTTTTACAAAGAATTCTTTAAATTTTGAAGAACGTAAAATTGCTTTAATGTGAAAGGAGATTTGTAGCTGGGCTGTATACGCAGTAGCATTACCTTCTATAGTTTAAAGATAGGATGAAGCAGAGCGCCGGTGGATTTTGATGACTTCCAAAAGGGATCCTTTTCTATCCGGATTTGGCTATTCACACACTTATCGTTCCCCTTCGAAACCTATTGATGATTAACCATACATGACACTTTCACGGACTTTAGAGTATCACAAGAAGCAAATACAAACGTTTGGTATAGCTACATATGTATACCTTGATATGTATAGGACAACTGTATTATAACTGACCGATGTTCATATTAGACGTTATACTACTTATCGAACTGTCCAGTAGTGTACCCGTTCCAAGTTCTTTATATACTTGCAAAGAGAGCGTTTTTGACTTTAAAAGTCCATTGAAGGAGATGTAAAAAAGTCCATCCACATGGTCAGTCTTTGTCTACTTTTTAGGGACAGAAAAAGTAACACATGAATGAGTAAATGGCAGTTTAAGGAAAAAAGTGACCCTTGATGTGGCCCAAAGTGACCCATGAAATATAAATGACTTCCTTGCGTCATCCAAACTAAAATTATGGTCTCTGGTTTTTATACTCGGATTCTTCACTCCACTGAAGAAAATTTTCACTGGAAAAAGTATAAAAAAAGAAGTAAAAAACGCATAAAAAATCCTGGCCACGCTTTGTCTCTTCAACTCATTTTGATTCCTCCTCAAGTCTAAGAAGACCGACGGTCAGTTTCCCTTCATTCTATTTCTTTTACAAATGAGATGGTTTCCTATAGGAAAGAAGGTTTGAGGTAAATACTTGTGAGCATAACTTCCACATGAACAGAGATGCCATCGTCAGACAATTTCTACTCGATACACTTCGTCTTGTATTCTCCTGCTGGAACACAATGTATACGAACTCGAATCTATGAATGGACGTGGAATCTTTCCACCACATTGTTAGTTTTGATGAGAATGAATTGTAGTTTTGTAGAATTTCTGAGCGTGTCCATCAGTTGTAACAAAGTGTTACAACTAAATATGCTGCTATACTTAAGCTCATGTGTATATATTTCAAGCGGAACAACGGATGTTTCTGTACCTTGCCTTAAATGCACAGGTAGGTATATAAACCTTATTTCTAGGTACTGTGTAGGTCCTTGAGTTAAAGAAAAACTTTGGAAGAAACATCAACCCTCTCTTGGAATTCAGTCCGCATTTTTGCTTTCTTTTCACTTGCTTATACTTTTTCTCCTTCTCTTTTTATCAAAATACTTTTGTCAAGGCTCCTGAAAGGCTGTATCCTGAATAATTAGAAATTTTCATGGCTGTCTGTACGAAGGTTGTAAAATGTGTATACAAAATATTTTCCTGTACTATTAATTTTGGAAATAATCTAATCCATTTATTTCGTTTTTAATTTCTCCAGTTTTCAACTATGTTTGATATTACAAGAAGGACTACAACGCTTATAAGCGTTGTTATAAATAACATAAAGATGTCTCAAAGTTTTCAATTGACAAAGAACTGAATTTTTACAGCAATTAAATTGCATATTAGGAGCAAATACATTCGAGATGGGAAATACGAAAGTCTAACATAAAGACATTGGTGATTAGGAACTCACGGTGTTTGTACGTACATGCGAATTCCATTGCTTCCCACAACTTTGTCAGATCCTGTAAGTGTCAAAGTTTTTAACAAACATTCAAACAACATGTAGATGGTTAAGGGATTGGGACCTCATAACAGTATCTAGTTCTTTACAGATTTTCCATCCAAGATTGTTAGGGTGTAGGACAGCTTAACCGTCATATCAACGACAGGCGCTTGAAGATAAAAAACAATTTGAAGAATTACGGCTAAGTTGAGGATGAAGATGAGTTTGGGAGATAAAGTTGTGTAAGGAACAGCGGCTGAGCTTGTCATTGTAATTGTAAGCCGATGGAAGATTAAGTGGAGAGAAACATTTGTTTGTATTCTTTAGCGTCAGGCATACAGGATGATTAGTGCGCGGGCGGGTAAGCCAACATATATAACCATTTGCTACTACTCATCCAAAGTACATCTCACCTGCGGTCACCTCAACGTGGACCATGTTAACAATCCCCATCATAGGTTACCTTCTTCCCTAATGTGTATGCTCATACTCCAAACACTTGCAATGTGTAGGTGAGTAATAAGTATTACACTGTTCATACATACATCAGGTAATAATTATATGTACAAAATGTACATTCAGTGTAGTTTATTGCTGCCTTAAATCACTTGTGGATACCTATGTTGTTGTTGTAATATTGCGGTCATAGTATACCCTGGTCCCTATGGCATTATGGAGTTCATGCATATATGTATTTGTACATAAGGACACGGAAAATTATGAAAAAATACGCAATACCCACCTGCAGGCTGCTATCTCCTCAACAACTAAAATACTGATCATATATATAAGGAAGACCACAAATTGTCCAAAACGGATTACAATTCCAGCAATATTTTGTCTCCAAGCCCCAAGTCCTCCCTTTCCTTCAATGCACAGTGTAATAATGCTTATATATGCACTCCATCAGTAATCAGTACATTAACAACAGAGGTTGAGGTAAACATAATTGGTTATAAGATCATCTATATAGGTTCCACGAACTACAAACCCAAACACATGCGACACTAACTATGGATCATTATATAAGCTCTGCTTCCTCACAGTATAAGTACTTAGTTGCTTATCTAAATCTGAATGTGCCCCGGCACATGCTAGTATTATTGTTATTCTTTCATGAAAAACATAACGAAATTTTACACAATCATTATACATATAATAATGAAAGGTACCCTGCAGATCGGTATTAGATCTTTTCCTTCTTTTTACTGTATCCCAAAAAAGTAAGAGTAAAAAGATTGCGCTCAACATGTACATAGATAAATACATACAAAAATAAGCTGGAATACCTCAAAAACCACAAATGAAAAACATACAGCTCAATTTCTTCGAAATGTCCCATCCTTCAAAAGTTCAAGATGCTGGATGAGATTACAACGTTTAGAAGCCATAGATTTACATACCCAGACTCCCCGGTCACTGCACTATCCTCAACAAATTTTTAAGATACTACAAGAGTGTGTGTACAAAAGAAATATTTAAATAAAAGAAAGTCCTTCCTTCACAAATAAATAAAACTATTCCATCTCATAGAATCTTTCATTGAAAAATTCTCTGAACTCTGATACTTTTTTATCAACTGTGTCACATGTAAATTCTAAAGAATTCCTTTCCACTGCTTGTTGAAAACATCCAGGACATATACGTACAGCACTGTTGATACTGCTTGGACGCTGTTTACACATACAGGAAAGCAAATTAGCTCAACACTCGGACGAAAACATTCGATCATCACGCTCTACTGTATTTTTGTATTTTAAAATGATAATGATTACAAGAATTGTTTTTAGTTGACACGTTTCCCATCTTGTTATGCTACACTGACCTAAACAAACTAACTTTGAGATATGAATTTAGATAATGGCTTCCCCCTAATGCGTTATGAGAATCGGTATTATATAATACAATGCATATATATGCGTGTAAAAATTACTAAAAATAACCCACCACACTTGCAGCCTTCAATACAATCTAAATATACTGTTTTCTACATGCCAAATTATCAAATTACATATGTATATTATCCAGAAATAACAGTACATAAACAAACAAAGTGAATAAGTATATTCAATAATGAATTATATTTATGATCTAACAGTATCGGCAGACTCCTTTTGATTCCCTTCCGCAATCATTCGGGCAAACTTCAACAAGGAAGAATTCCAAAACGCCCCCTTGGCCAAATCGCCGTGCAAAAATCTCATTTGCAGGATCTATCAAGTCATATTGGTCGACAACTCGTGATCGGATCTCCACTCGACGATTGAATCCCGTGTACCAGCCTGGGGACCAGATCACTCCACCGTTGTTCGTGGCTGCGATCGCTCCGACAACACCTGCCGCTCCTATTGTCAGGACCACGGGATTAAGCACGCTTAAGATGGTTGCACCGGTGAAGACAACACCGCCCACGAGGCTTGACGCCGTCCTGTAAAAGCATTAATAATCCTATACATAAATATCTGTATTTATATTTTACCTTTATATAATTTTTATTATTGATTATATTATTTCTAATAATGCGTTGTTTAAAACAACACTTTATTAATTATTACAATTAACCACGTCAGCCAAGATTAAAAATGGATAAATACTTTATTGTAATTAATTTATGGAAATAATGTAATTAGCAGCGTTACTGTATTGTTGTTGGTATCATTTTTCGAATATATAGCCACGACTGGTAAGGAAAAACGTCAACGGAAAAAGTTGCTTACGAGTATTTATTCTCCCGAAGAGCTATTCTCGCCTCAATTGTGTACCAAGTCTTGGAAACTTCTCTGTTCAGTGCCTGACCTGGTCCAAGGTAATTTTCAAAGTACAAAGGCGTCACCTGCTTCAAGCAAACGTGAAGATTATTATTAGTTCTGTTGACCACAGACACGTTGGATCCCATAGCGGCGGTGCTTTCGTTAGTCTGTATATGCTTATTTGCCCCAAAATATGATAAACAAATCTTACACTTCCGACGTTTCACCTGCAAATGCAAAATACCAAAAATTATTAGTTACCGTTAAACATGAATACATTAAACTTATTAGTGTTAATTAGGGTTGGTAATAGTAATAAGACAATAAGTACATATATAATAAGTAAAATTGTTAACGAATAGACGAACACACTCCTTACCTTGTGGTGATGCTGTTTATAGATCAACGGCAAACGCTCGACAGAAGTTCATGAACGTTTTTAACAAACCATGAGATACGTCATAATAAAATACTCAATAAATATGCATTGTCCAGTGAGTACCCAGCAAGAAGCAGTTTGCAGGTACCGACATGAACCAACACGAACAAAATATGTAACCTTAAACGACTAATGGCAACATTGTTATATGTATCAATGTCATTAAAATGGCTTAAAAAATTCTCGTTTCGCGATAATTTAATGCTTGCTCGAAGGGCGGCGTCAGCGCCCCGGCCCAGAGTTTATTGTTCAATCCCCATACAAATACAATGCGCATGCATTTACTGTTAGGATACCCCATTTTATATCCAGTTTCAACAAACAGTAAATAATAACGTCCTTAATTGTGTTTAGTTTATTTATATGAATAAATCAACATGCTCAAATTTTATTGTAATGATGATGGCTCCACTTCTATCAATTTCAATTGTTATGCTTCACGGTTAAATTTTAAAAAATGATAAAAAAGGTTTGGCTGAAATGCGGGCATGCCTTATGGAGAAATACACTAATCTCAGAATTTTGGGAATTTAAAAAAACAGTAATCGATGTAATCCAATTTTGATATGGAAGAAGCTAGTGACCCGTGGGAATAATTAGATGTACATAATTTAGTCCTATTGTTGATGTTTAAGTTTTTGTAAGAATAAGACACTTCAAAGCATTGATGTTTTTGAAAAATTTCAACCGATTTCTGTTCTTTTTAATAAAGAAATTGCGGATGAATTTAAGAATAAACATAATTTGGTTGACCTAATAAGCGTTCTCGAAATACCCTGTGGACGGACATACGGACCTAGGTCATTTTACTAGGGGGAGCTGACGTCACGGAAAAATTTCAAAAAAAAAGTTCGCCTTTTTTACATGGCAAGAAGAAAAGAGGTAATAACATTGAGTGAATGCAGGTATAAAATCATTCCAATACAACTATACACACCACACAACGAATAAGCTTATTCCAGTGGTCCCGTCCCAGATAGAATATATTGCGATTTCAACTCTTTTTAAATGGTAAGGCGTCAATAACAATATATTATTTTAACACCATAACTGGTGTCCATGAAGAGTGATTGATTTCTAATTGAGGCATTTGTTCATAACTGCTTAAAGTTGGTTAATACAAACATGCTGTAAAAAACTCAGTCATTGTTTTCGTATCTGGGTTCAAAAATAATAATGTACGTTATAATTTATTGTAAACGAGAAAAACATTAAAACGCATGTAAATAAACCAGTGCATAGTCCATCTGGTACCTGTCGTTCACGTTACCAAATATAACGGCTGCACTTTGGTTTTTTGTATCTGTAATTTTTTCAGTGTTACATCTTTACTTAAGATTTGTCTTGACATGTTATTGATCCGATACGGGTGCACTACATGGATCCTATTTATTTATTTATTTTCCTGAGCTCCTATGTGGATCATATCTAATATCATGTCGTGATGGTTGACGAACCAGATTTATAAAAAATTGTTTTGAAAACATTGTAACACAGCCGCCAAAAAAATGTGGAGTAAAATTTATCGACCAACTTTATCTAGATAGCTGTTAGCGTTTATACAAATATTTTCCATGCACCAAAAGCGTAATTATTTAACTTTCGGAGTACCGTCTAATACTAGAAAGTGTAATAGCACATTTCGAAATATTCAAGATCGATTGCAGAATTTGTCAAAACCTGCGGTATATAGAAGATATGGATAAGGCTATAATTATCGGAGAAAAGTGATTACATTACAAGGGGTTGTTTGAATCTAATTGCTAAACAGTCAAATTACCTTGTTTACCCCAAATGAGCTCAGAAGGCTGTAGCTTGCCTCTACAATTATTAGTACAAATAAGTACCATAAATGATTGATCAAGTCTCACAGTCCACACATATCTGTAGTCCTTTATGTCCAAAATGTAAGTAATAATGCACTGGCGCTTTGACGAGAAGGATGGTAAAACTATTAGTCCTTATTAGGTAATTAGCCCAGTTCAAAGACTAAAATAATTACATGGTTAAGCAGTGCACTTATTAGTTTGTATATCTGCTTATTGTTATTTTCACACTTACCTGGTTAGTCTATACTGAACAACAATTTTCCAACACTATATAAACTTATCGCCTCGTGAATGTTGTTTTCAAAACCTTTTAACTTAATTATTCCTTAAACCCTAATTATTTTCAAAGACATCCACTTGATGCTGGTACATGGTTTAAAAGAGATAAGAATAGGCACACGGTTGACGGTTGCCTTGAGGTATGGTACGGTAAGTCATTTATATAGTATTACACATCGTTAATAAGCTCATTGTAAAGGTTTAGCATCATGAGCTACAGATCACAAACTACACCATTCATGTACATACAACCTTTGTTACCTTATTATCAGTATAAGCCGTAAGTCAACCAGATACCCGACATGTATAGAATGCCTTTCGAGACAAACATGTTTGTATTCACAAACGATTCAATATTTTATCCGTAAAAAGCAGATCTTTCTCTATGGATACAAGGCAGTTGATGCAAAAACGTTACTTTTATACTATAACGATGACGTTATGGGATCAATAAACAACATTCAGATATGTACACACACAAAACTCTTGCAATGACAGTTGAAATTTGTGAAACTAGAAACTTGAATTCAAGTGGATTTAATTGATGAGTATTTTATGAGATGGAGGAGAATGAGACGAAGAGAGTGTATTCAATAGGACCTAACAAACTTGAGCATGTGCTCCCTCCCGAACAATGGAAAATGTAAATTCAAATTGTTTCATTCCACTGACTGCTCTCGACCATCCTGATCCTATTCAAACTATATTATAGTAGTCTATTGACAATCAGCCAATCTTTTATTTTACTATTTTAACTTCCAGTCTGCCACAGTCTCTAATCTTCTATTCTCCTCGTTCTTTCAGCCAATTCTCCAGGCAGAATCGTGGGTGGTGATTCTACCCACTTTCCATTATTGTTCGCACCGTATAATCCGTACATACACATAGCTACTGTGAATTTTTAGTATATTAGCAGTTGCCTGCATTAGGATGAACTTGAGAATCTAACACAAATCTACAATCTACTTGATACGACGATATCGTTGCATGTTACCGTTATTCGTGGGTGATGTTCGTGATTATGTCTCAAAGCCATCATAACATTAAGACTGGCATTTCATTATGTTTAGTTAAAATGTTGCAAGAAACCATGATTCATAAGTTGAAACGTATAAACCACAGATTTATCTTGAACAATTATTTGTCGGGATTTGCAATAAAACGACACATGCAATCCGTGAAAACAGGCTTCAATGCCAACAATAGTGAACAAACATTACAGTACAGCTAAAACAGCACGAAAACTTCTTGAATGATCCTTGTCAAATGAAACATAAGTATCCTCTATTATACTTACATGATCAGGATGGAGATGGAGGAAATCCAATGGAATTCATACTAACATACTCATCAGTTTTTAGGCTCCGATGACACCATCAGAGTTTGATATGACGCAATGTGTGACCATTATGGCTTCCCTCTCCTCTCGTCCATGTACGTAAAATGGGAGTCCCTTTCAGTTCCTCATCCGCATCTCCATTTCATCATGACTCCAAATCTCCTCCTGGGTTCCATATCGTCACCCCCATGCATGGTGGAGCCAGGCTATAGTAGCTTGTATGGTTACCGGGCATCCCTATAGCTTAAATCTCTGGAAAATATAGCTTAAACTATAATACAGATCCACACCAAAATACATTAAAGGGGACAAAAGCTCGAAAACCGAACTCCGATTCGCTGGTTTCATCCCCCCATGTCACATATTTTCCTTTTTAGTAACTTTTTTACCCTCTTTTTACGTATACACTTGCTTCACAATCTGCACTGGCTCCCATACACAGTACGGTAGCATCCCTCATCATGTATAACCTCCCCTTCAGTGTAAACTTTCGGTCATTCCTCTCTTTTCTACTAATCAAAAGTATTTCATATCATCTAGAATTTGAGCCGATAACAGGTTATACGATGATGAAAAAATACAAGTACTTTTTGCATAAAAATGTCAACTTCAAAATAAATATGAGAGTACTTATTTTATAAGTGATAAAATATACATAAATAATGCGAATGTGCATAGAAAATATGAAAATGTGAGTGCTGGAAAAATTTGAATTCAATTCCTTTCTTAATTAAAGAAGAGCACACGGAAATTGTAAACAAATATTTGTGAACTGCTAATTAGTAGATTCCATTAAGTTCATTCAGCTTTAATTATTCCGCGTGTTTAAGTAAAGTGCAAATTACCATAAGATCCTTTACAGTAATCCGCGAATTAATGTTCAAATTAATATATGATCCTAATCAGCCTACAAAGAGACAGAGACAAGAGATGTTTGAACTCCGGAATCTACTATGAACCTGTATCTATAGATTATTTACTTTTTCAATATCAGCATTCTTGTCTTGTGTCTAGTCCCAGTCTCATTCCATTACATAGACACTTGCATTATTTGGTCATGCCGTTCATACCCTGCGTAGCAATGTATTTATATGAATGTTACTATACAACGAATCTAATTGTATGCAGAAGATTCTATATAGAAGCAACATTAAAAATAATATAAAACCGCATGCTGTTAAAACGTTCGAGCGATTTTTGATATCTAATGCAATGTAAAATTATGAATTGATCAAAAAGTTTTTTAAAATTATTTTATGAATGGAAGTTATATTATTCAGGAATTTTAGCATCGCTTGCATAAACCCGAATTAAAAGAGTATATAGGAAACTAAATTCTCAAAAACCCCATACATGGAAAAAGCTTGATTGTGTAGATTTGTATTACATATTGTCCATTCCATTTACAATACTATATGGTTAAAGTATTGTCCATAGTCTGTGCAAGCAGGCTTTTCTTTGTGGTTCCACACATGTATATATCCAATATCCATGGCAAAGTAAGTAAGATCCTCCTCATCTCCAGCATGAAGCCACACTGATTGAGAGGAACGTTAACTGGAAACATAGCGGTTAGTTGGTTTCATTCTTCTGGTGTCCGTCCTCCAGTCAACGTCTCCTCATACAGACTTGAGAGGTTCAACACGTTTTTCGTTCTATATACATGCATTCTACATGCATAAAGTCACTTGTATATCATTGAACAAAGTCTTGACTTTTAATTTAAAAGTACTAAAATAATCGTGCTATACTGAGGCAGCATCATTAAAAAAATTGTTGTCATCTTTTATGGAACTGAAATAAATACCAAAAAGACCAAGTTTGTAAACACACACTGAATTATTTAAACGTCAACAAATCCGTTCAGATCCACAATCTACATTTATACAATTGGCTCCATTATTGCTGGGCAAACATTGTCGGACAATTGTACATTTGGGATATTTGAAAAACTATAATAAACTCAACGAGAGATTTCAATAATAGCTTTATGCCGTTGCTATACTTGTGAGTCGATATTTAAAAATTTTATCTTCCGGAAGCTAAATTGGATTTAAAAAGTTAATACAAACTGTAAATGCTAATAAGAAATACCAAAAAGATAATCTAGACCATTGGAAAGACAACTAAGGAAGAATACAGCATTGCACAACTGTAACAACACCACACTTTTTATTAAGGTAAGTTGGAAAGTTTAAGAGCTATGAAGCTTTACATAGAGTTGTAGTATGTATTTTATCAGTGTCGTTGGGGCGAAATAATAAAGTAAAACGTGTCATTATAAAGAGCTTTAGATAATTAGTCATTTATATCCAGAGCCAGGTATAGTATATCCAAAGATTTTATATCCTTGGATAAAATAATTGTTATTATTGATAGGTGCATAATCAATGTCAAGAAATATTTTCATGAAATGCTAAGTTGGACTGGCGTGGGAAAGCATAAAAAACGTGTATAATACATCAATTAGTCATAATATTTTATTTCCATTAGATCATCATGAATGACTTGTTGTGTAAAGAGTAGCAGTTGAAATACAAAAACGTTTTTGAGACAAGTGCTATTGCGTAAAAAGACCAATTGGTTTTTTTCCTGTAGGAGAGGATATAAAAAACACAACAAACCAGACACGCGACCATTCATGTCTTTACTAAAATAACACTTGATACGCAATCCCTGTGTATATACTTACGTTGTATTACATTACATTATTAGATTATTTATTGTCATGTAAAAAATCTGAACCTCCGGTGCAACCTCCTGATCAAACACACAGGGGTGTTGTAAAAAAAAGGTTGGCAGCAGGGATGATGATGATGATTATGGTTCTATAAAAAGTCTTTTTAAAAACCACGAAGAAGACTACACAGGGAATAATAAAAAAGTGTGAAACGTAATCGTTTTATTGTGAACAGTCACGCGTTCCACTGCCAAGAGGGCTTCATCCTGCTAATAAGAGGGTTGGGGTTATGTAATAAAGGAACAGTAGTCTAGTCCTTGATAGGAATAAAAAGCTTGAAATTTATACAAAAAACATGGACGTGAACATTACCTACCACTTAGGAACTCTACCGCATAAAACAAGCTTATTTTTTTAATCTCAGGTAACATTTTTATTAGGTTCTTCATGCCTGTCCTTTCCTTTTTTCGTCCTTTTTACCTTGTTTAAAATACCTTATACTTACACTGCCGGCTGAAATGTCATTCCAAAATAACATATAATACACATGATGTCATTATACATAACAACATCTGAGGTTCACTTGCGGAGGCAGGAATAAAGAATTAGGATATGAGATACGGAATTATAGGAAGCCGGATCCTCATAATATGTAACATACATATCTACTTCCAAGCATCTTATGAGGGACAAGAGCCCTTGAAATTTCCGTTTCTTTTAAATGTTAAAACTATTTTGAGAGTATAAGTATATAGCTTATCGTAAAAGTGGCTAATCCGATGTTCATACAGAGGTTTATTGTGTAGTACATATACAGGGTTGAAACTTCAACAAAAAATTCGACGGGATATTTCAATAGTCGGATCAAGTCGTTCAGGAATGATAATGCATGGGGGTCTGTTTTTTCTCTTTGTAACTGTAGATTTTTCTATACTATTTTTATCCCGTGTGGATGGAGTAGTACAGTGAGCCGATGCGAGTATACACATTATTTACAGTCGGTCCTACACACACTTTCTGCTCAGTATCCCGGACCTACCTTTAGTGATCTTTAGTGTGCTTACACTGGTTTTTGGGTGGTACGCGTGCTGGAGTAATCATTTTTTGGGGAGATTTGGTCTTTTACTCTCAGGATCCTTTTATAACGCTCTCTTTCTACGTACATACATGTCCTCTTCAGGATGATAAAATACATATCCGTCGATGATATAGGTAATCACATACTTTCACTATCCACAAAGAATACAGACCACAAAAAATATTCTATTACATATATGTGTATGGATTTCAGCAGACATTAATTCATTATTTCGGCTTCATGTTGGACCCCAACCCTGCATGTACGTATGTTCTTATGTCTGGCGTTGTGTTAGGATTTTTTATGAACAAAAAACGAGGGTTAAAAATGTACTCTAGGTGCCTAATGATGTCATACAGGGGGATAAAAAACAAGTTGAAGTACTAAAAACTACCATTATATATAGGCTGTTTGCATCATTCGCGTGTCGGAAGTGTGTTGAGCAGTGGGCTAGGGGCGGCTCCCCATCTTGATTACTTTCATGATCGATTTTTTAAGTCGACACCCTCTTTTTTATGACTTTACACATCTCATCCATACTTAGATCTTCCTGAACTTAACTTTGAACTCAATTTGGAGGGTGTGATCATGGGGATGGTCTAATTACTTATTACGCGCGTACCCACTCGTGCCTATACACTTTAAACGATGAATCTAATGTTTTTTTGAGAAGCGGAACTATTTTGTAACTTATCTGTTGATGATGCAATATGTTTGGTTGGATTCAGTATTTTGTATATGAAACGCCCATGAACTACTTTTTCAATCTCATTTTTAATCGTCGATTTCCGTTTCTAGGTAAACTGCGTTTAAATGAACTTTATCGAGAACCAAAGTACCATTACAGTTTTGACTTCCAACCCCGCCTACTACATATATACTTTCGTTTGTTTCGAAAGTGTTTACTATTCACTTTTGTTTTTGTCAACTGTCTGTCTGTTTTGAATGTTTTTTGTCGTCTTTTTATTTTTAACTTGTGTGCGTTATTGCCTTTTAAAGTCCTTATATGTAGATATATTTTATATACAATGTAAGCTTGTGACGCTACTAACGGTCCTTGAAAAAAGTACTTTTACTGCACGCTCATATAATTTGTGTAGCAGACCTAACGGTCCGAGAGTTAATTTTATATTCAAACTTTTTACTATCTAAGTATACAAAACTTTACTGTTACTTTTTCAAATGCTATATAAAAAGTGACCCCTTCATTGACCCGAAGCTGTAACATAACTGAATCAACGTAGGACGCGACGATTTTGGGTCACTTTTTGAGTGAGGCACGGAGAAAAATCTAAATAGGTACATACAATTCTACAGCGTATTTATGTAAGGCTAGTCATAGTCAGCAACTTAATGTTGTGGCACACGCTCCAGGTCAGCAGCCGTTCGTTATTCCTTTTACTTTCAGATTCTTCATTCCTTTTCATTTGCATTCATCATTTTTAGTATTTCCAGTATCTTAGCTCCGGCTTCTCTAACGATCCTTTACTTTCGTTTAATGGCATAGTGCTGGCAGGAGTATTAGATACAGTCACACAGCTGAGACCAAAGCGGAGAGTCTTTCTCTCTGTGTCTACAACAGTTGCAGTTTGTTCTTCAAAATATTTAGTATTTACGTTTCGTTCAAGGTGTACAGGACTTTGTTGTATAGTAGCGTGATATAGGCATGAAAGTAAAGTTGCATTAAAAGTAAAGTGTGTCCCCATGCATTTTTGGGTAAAAAGGGAAAAAAATACGTGTGTCGTTGTTGGCTATACATAGTGCCTGTTGATCCTGGAAAACACAGATGCAGCAGGATCGACCTTTATTATATACATAGTCGGTGTTCAAGTATATAATACACGTTTGAGAGAGGTACGTTCTTTTTCAATATAATCATTTTTCTGTCGTCCTTCTTTTTATACTACATTCGGAGTTTGTTATTAGTTTCCATTGCGGACGGGCTGTCGTTGGCGCATTGAGCGGAGTAATCGTGGTGATTTTTACCCAAATAAAAATTCGTTCTAGTATTCATCACCTGCTCTTTGTGTAATAACTATATCTATGTAAAGGTTCTATCCTTTTTTCAACGACACTATACCTATACTCACCCTGTTTTTTTTTTACATCCACGGTATTAGTACGCACGCTATAGACTTTTTCGGTTTTTGTAATGTCTACCCTTTTTCAATAGTGCCAGAGATTCACAATCTCGAAAGTTCTATTATGGAGGCACATGGCTCGACCGATATGATTACCATATTTAGTATATATTATGCATGAACTCAGGTATATCGTAATAAGTTTACAGATTAGGTAGAAAAGTAATGCTTTTTTGTAAGGGTTTCAAAGATAAGGGATAATAGAATCTTGTGTATAAAGGAAATAAAAAAGGACACAAGACCGGCGGACGACGTCGCGAAGTCCCTCTCGTCCGCCGTTGGATATCAATTTTATTACTTTTATACGATTGCAAATTACCGTTGATATGAACTGTATAGTAATACACGGTGCAGTGCTACCTCCAGTAGTGAAAATACTACACGATGATCATAGTGTGTTGCATTATGATAACATGATAAGGTATCACTTTCCAAGAGCTGCATGCACAACAATACGATATTATGTTCGGAGCTAATACTGGTGATTAGAAAGTTACTTGGGTTGAATCGGAGTCGAACAATAGCTTACGTATAGTATAGTAGCTTTGCTTTGTAAAGAAGAAGCAAAAAATGAAATCTTTGACGAATATATTATGAGAATCAATGAGGACGAAGTAAAAGACTACCACTGGAAAATCCATTATGAGCAGAGACAGTCTCTTATACTCACCCCCGCACTTTGACAGTAATCGATGGGTTCGACTTTTTCCATGATACAGCCAAAATTGAAAAATGATTTCCTATTGAATCCATTGATTTTTTTTTCTCTTACTGGCAATAGTAAACTCTATTATGTCTCCGCCGTAAGTATTGTGCGTGTGTATAAAAAATGTATACGACAAATGTCCTGAGAAGAATGTATTTCAAGAGTTTAAGTTCATTTTGGAAGGGAAAACCATATAATAATAAAGCGACACTGAACTATTAAAGCTGTAAGTACTGTGGATGTTGCGGGTGTAAATGCTTCTTTGAGGGAGAACAAATGGTAAAGAGCCCGAAAAAAATTGCAATGAACATACAACTTGTACTATGTTATAGTATACACATGTATGTACTATACTGATATACAGATTTCTATCATAATTTGATCATATAAACTATGTATTGTCGTTTAAAATCTTTTTTTTTCAATACCACAATACTATGTTCTAAGGCATGACTTTTTAAATTTGGTTTATTTTTGTTATGAACTAAAACAACTTCCGCTCTTTTTTCACAGTCACATTCTCGTTCAAAAAAGTTCCATCCCATCCTATTTGAAATAAAAAATTCTGTGGAACTTCAAAGATCAATCTTTAGATGAAAACCGCATTGTCGCTTATTCTGTATATACAGAATAGGTTTTAGAGTGAGGAGAACCGAGGTAAAGTATAATTGTTTGGGGTTTAATCTAGCGTTCAAAGATGATAGTTGGCTCCCACACCATGAAACCATTCGGAGCAATTGAGTATTTGTTGGAAAGTGTTTAAAAAGTTTGCCACTTCATCACTGTCGAGAAGTACAATTCAGTTTTTTAGCGTTTGTGTGTGCTTACGGTTTTATTTATTTTATGCCTTCTTTAAAATCATGTTCATATCACAATAAGTTGTATTAAGCAAAACGTAACATGCTCACTTTATGTAATCGTAAATTGTATCTATATGTACGTATTTCCGCGTAAAAGTTCATTAGACCATCTATTGCATGAACCGAAATGACGCAGAGAACATTTGAAATATCATAAACCTTCCTTTAACATACATCTAAACTGTTTTATTCCATTTTAGTAGATACACCACGGCAGATATATTGCCCAGTACATCCTATATTAATGTTTAGTTTGTTTACCATGAACTTCATTTCTATATCTATTTTTCCCTAACTACAAATGTATTTTACCTGTGAGCATATATAATTACCTACGTTTCATATTTATTGGTGGATACGTGTTTTTACACTCTTAATGAATGTAAATATATATATACGTTCATCGTTTTAGTCGAAAACAAAACTTTTCCAGCCTGAGATTGTTACATATTTGAAAATTTACCATTATTGATGTAATGATGACAGGCTCTTTCAACTTTCTTTCTAGTTGAATTGGCATTATTCTGAGATACATAATGCAAGCATTATACATAGAATGATTATACATTCTATTAGACGTAATATTTTAAATTTAAATACATATACACATTAAAGCAAAAACGTAGTATATGTAGCAAGGACTAGCATGCATTAATAGCATGACTGACTGGCAACAGAAGCCATATTGCTATATACTGTCAACATGAGGGTAGATGATGACTATTTTGTAGGGCACGTAGTGGCGTGTGCCTGGATCTGGATCTGATTACATGGATTGCATGCATCAGTCTAGTCGTCGGGAAAGAAGGAAAAATATATATTTTTGTCTAACGTAATCTTTCTGATGAAATTTACTACGAAACTTGTTGTATATATGTACTTACATATTAATTTGTACATAGGGAGTGATTGTCACCATATGGAAATTATTCTGTCAAAAACAAGTATTAATGAAGTATACCGTATAGATACTGTAAAATACTTATTGATCATTAATTATTATTATGTAGTAACTACGAGCTTGCATAAGTTTTTTTTCATGTCGTCATGCAGAAGGTAAAAGAGGAAAACTTATACGGGGTCTATTAAGGAGAATCATGATTTCACTTCGATACACGAAATATCAGTGAATAAATTTACTAGCGTGCGACTTTCTGCCGTCGTATCGTTGGTAATCCCGTCTCAAACGAGGATTTATCAGAAAAAAATACTTGAATAATGAATTCTATTGAAGCAACTCTGACTGGTATTGTCTGCTTCCAAAAATCTGGTTAATACGTCAAGAACCGCAACTTTTGTTATGTAAGATGATAAATTTTTTCCTAAAAAGAGTTGTCCGATAAAAGTATCTTTTACCTTTACTCGTCACTTGGTTAATGATCTGTCCAAGATGATCTCATTTGTTTCCAGAGATGTACTATGCGGAAAGTTAAAGTCACAGACAGGCTATGATAAACATGTATATTTTATTAGTTAGTCATTTGTTGGGAAACGAATGGAGTGTGTATAAAGTGTATTCAGATGTTGTCCATGTTCTTATATGAAACAGTTATTCTTGTACGTACATGGTAGCCGATATAAACTACTTGGTGCTTGCAAAGCAAGTTAGGATATCTTCTTGATTACATCTTCAAAAGAACTTCAGGCCGAAAAGTAAACCGCACACTTTAGCCATTACATGGTAGGAGATTATACGGTCGAGGGATCTTACGTGTTTATCATAATGTGTGCCTTTAGAAGATATGCGGAAGGAACCCATTTTTCTCCGGCTTCGTCATTTTTAATTCTATACTTGCGTAATACACACATACTTATGATTAGTTCTGTAGGCTTAGGCAAGAATTCGAGTGCTTCAAAGCATCAAGTGCGGTGTATGAAGTACTGCCTTATTATTAACTGCATGAAGTACATGCGGCGTACAGTTTACATAGTGAAATACTTTATTTTTGACTATATGAAGCTGTTATTTTCTATGCTTTCAGTTTGTTGTATAAAGTACTACTCTCTCAATCTGTGTCCCTTTCTTTTCCAAACAAGTTGAACATCTAAGGATTTGAATCTAACAACAAACAAACATGCTGATGAAACATTTTGTAAACTGCATGAATGAAGAGAACTACGTAAACTAATGCTGACGGTCAACTCCGTAAACTTTCATCGATAAACCACTCCATCAATAACTGGGTTTAGTATTGACTGCATGTTGCCATTCAAAAAACAAACTTCAGAGATTTGTTTTTTGAACTTTGTTTTCCAGGGATTCTCTCTTCAGTTTTTAATACACAAAATGACACTTCTACTTAAGAAATCTGATGTGCATACATACACAAATGTCCATACGTGCTTTCAATGGATAACTACCACATTTTTAGTGTTTACAAAGTTTACACTAGACTAACCTGTCCATCTTACATAAGGCGTACATACATGTACAAAGTATATGTCCGTGATCATCATCAACATATGTTGTTTTCAATAATATCAGTGTTGAACAAGTTGAGGCTACACGACTTTTTTCAGCAGTAACTCCACCATAAGAAATCCGAAAGTATACATTGCCTTGAATTTTTTCTTCTCCTTTTCATGTTATGTGTGTTGTTCCTGTTTTCCATATATGCCTAAATATACGTTGAATGTGTGCTGTGGAGAGACTCCACTACTTAGTGTTTACTTTCAGATAAAAATGTATAGTTAACCTAGGCTTTAATACGTATTTTTAGGTCAGTTTTATTTGGAAAGGAAATATTCATTTTTGAGGGAGGCAAACATCATTTTAACGAGACGCTACTCGTCAGACCATAATATTACGGCTTCATAATAAGCACATACAAGTGTGTTTACCTAGGAAGAACCCGTATACATATTTCCAAAAAAATAGTGTGGAAATGGAAAACAAGGAAATAGACGGGAGACGTTGCAATCTTTACTACTTTATGTCTATGAATGACTTGACCCATGTGCAACCCAGATATGAAGGAAGGGTCAAAATATGTGACCGGAAGTGTGACTAGGGTTAGATGTCACCCTGGAACTGAAATCTATCCCTGGTGTTTTTTCTACAGCTCTATATTTATACATATATTGCATCTTTAGGGTTGCTATATTATATTCGTTTGCACTTGAAGCCAATTATTCTTGTCTTTACACTCTTCGGCTCGCCTGTGGAGAGACATAATACTTCTGAGTATTTTACACGTTTAAAGAAGCGTATGCACCAGTTCTAGGCTCAAAGCTTCTCTAGCTTCCCTATTTATAGCTATATAATAGGAAGAACGAGGGTTAAAAAGATCTGTAGACGTCAAATCCTGTGAAGGCATCATGTAACGCTTAAATACTTCCTTCTTTTGTGTCATTTGTCTAGTAATTTATGCCTTAACCGCTCACTTTGTTGTCTGGTTAATAATGTGGCAGGATCCATAGGAAAATATAGTCATTACTTATTAATAACAATGAAATTATTATATTTAGCCGTTTTTAGGAACGTAATTACATAAATTTTTTAATCAAAATATTAATTATTTCTAATGACTAGAATAAGTGCCTTAGGAATAAGAATTCCTAATTATTGGTAAGTTGAAATTTCATCAAATTGAAACGTTGGAATTTCATTTTCGACAAATATGGTGGACAAAACAAGAACACTGAAAACAAAGTATGTATATTTTTATAGGGCAGGCAGGAGTCAAAATTATTTTTAGCGTTGTAAAAGAAAAGAAAGAAACGATTGGAAAAGGAGAATGATTGAAAAAGGGAGCAATATATACTCGGAAACCTTGTATTTGTGCAGGGAAAAACAAGTTTGAGGGAAGGAAATCTCTTGTGTGGAAAAATCTCTCATCTATATATATACTCAAGGCTGCATTTTTCTTTAAATGCTTCTTCGTTCAAAATTCCCTTGTGTAGTATATATGTAAAATTTCTCTTTTTCACCCTTCTCTGTTATTTTTACACGTTTTATGGCAAAAACAAGAAATTGTGTACAAGAAATTATGTGTTTCTCTTGCCGGACAGTCACCGTAGGTTTATACTTTGGGGTACGTTTTAGTAGTAGAAGCTTTCAAAGCCAGTCAACTTTGTTGTGTTATACTTTGATAGTACTGAGGATATCTATAGACTATATGTATTATAACGAAAAGCTTTTATTCCATTTTCCCATCACTATTCTTGTACTCTATCTGTACTTTTAGTATACTTATATGTGACTTTTGTACTGGTGAAACATGAACCTACAGATAAAGATTAGGCATTTAGGTTTTGTCTATAAGTTTAACCCGTTTTTGTGAGTTGAACATTCACCACTTTATTTATTGTATGCATAAGCTCTTTGAGCATAAAACTTTTGGTTTCGTGCACACTATACTCTATGTCTATAGTGAAGGCTACAGTCTGTGGATGATTATTCATCCATCGCTAAAAGCTAAATGGATCCTAACAATAAATGATGGAGGGTAGGCACTATCCTTCTCTATTAACCAAACCCCCTATACACTCAATAAGCAATAGTACAGATATATGTGTATCGCATTTGTTTATATTTACAAGTAAGTTATAAGAGCTCGCGTTACTAAAACATTTATTTTTACTTATACAATTCAAGAATGCATACAGATACTACAACATCGTCAAATAAGTCATGATATCCAGTGTGTATTGAAACCAGTTCATGGGTTCCTATATAAGAAAGAAATCGATCTAGAAAAACGTGAAAGCTATATTGTATGCTACTAGAATTTATAATCTGTGCTAACAAAACTTTCACTAATAGCAACAAAAAGCTTTGAAGAAAATTATGTATATTCATCACGTCTGTTTTCAAATGACAACCGTCCACTCTCGTTCATTAAATGACATTGGATTTTTATAGAACCGGACCTTATTGTAAGCGAATGCGCTTCAAATTCAAGGATGGTATGTTAAATTCCGCCGGTTCCAAAAATTTCACACCATGCATGAGTTTTTCAATAACCCCAGTATCATAATTACTGACCATAAAGTTTTACAGCCGTTTATAATGGTCGGTAGGAATAGTTGGAGACATGCAAGTTTTACATGAAAAACAAATGATGATACGTAATTAAGTACAAGATAATAGCTTTTCTTGTCTCTGTTAAAGGATAATACCGAGCGAGTAGTAGTGATGAGTATCAGTAGCTAAGAAATAATCAACGTTCGACAAATTATTTATCTCATTGATGAAGATTTTGACCCGCTGTCATTTAGAAAATCATTAAAATATACTAGTGTAATACAGCACAAATTTTAAAATACAAATGTATATTTTCCTCAAAATTACATAAATGTTGCCTCATTGATTTAGTACGATCTGGTCTGCTTTCTTAAACGGCACTAACAAAAGACGTTTGAAGTTGTGCAGAGACATTGGTTCTCATTATCCCATTTATTCCGATCATTCCTTAAATTTCCGAATGGTTCTTGACATAATGAATGTTACAATGTAGTACCGGCCAATGGACTCGGAATTCCTGGTGGAATATTTTCCCTTGTCTTCATATATGTTATCTGTATATAGTTATTGTTTCCTCATCCATCGTTGCAGTACATCAACTCATAATGCATATAAATGGCATGAAACTTGGAATCCTCTTGAAAAGCTGTACAGTTCCGTTCTCTAAATGTGCAAAGTTGTATATAGCATGTATCTAGATGTGCAGCTCATTATTCGTACACGTGAGAAAGAGATCAGTATAGGGTAAGGTTGAGGCAGATCACGGAAAGATTTTATACTCATGACTATGGTATCTCCTGCTGTAGTATTTGGTAGAGTACACTTATAGTATTTGTGAGATGATAAATAAAGGAGTGTACAAACCCTTTTCACACGTATAGTATTTTGTCTTCGGTTAAATCCTTGTAATAACACTTCAGAGCTTCTGTGCACGTCATTTTTAGTAATAACTGTGTAGGTAGATGGTTGGCGTAAGTGTATTAGATGGACCACGTACAATGTGTTATAAGTTCAGCGTTAGTGCAAATGTGTGTCTAGGAAGCAAAAGGATAAATCTGAACCCCTTTTGTTTAACTCAGTCTTGTCCCGTGAGGTTGGTCGCGTCTCGGAAGATCTCTATAAATATGGCAGTAGTAATAATAAAGGGTACACTGTGTCTATATAAAGAAGAAAACGTAGGTATGTATACTGTATGTTTGTAAGTACATATGCAATATATAAGTCCGCACGTGCTCGGGGTCGACAGACACCACTCTCGTGGAGTTCACGCCCTGGTCTCAGTGATTGACGGTCCGCTTGGACTTGCACTCATTATACCCGTTACTCCGAACTATACTTTACTTCTCTCTCCTCTTCTGTTTTTTGTCTTCTCAACCCTCCACGTTGCTGTTTCATGCCCAAACTGACCATTCTTCATGCCTTTCCTCTCGTCCCAGGCTCTCTTTTTTACCATACATAAGTATACTTAGACTCCACTGTGCATTATTACTTCTTCCTTTAACACTTGCTCCAGTTTTTCTTAATGATTCATTCTCTTCATGATCCTGGGTCACATACTTGGAATCAATGTGCCATGAAACCATGACCTGTCGTTTTTTCCAAGTCTTTAAAAGTTGTTCTAGAATAAGGAAATAGGAAAGAATACCTAAAATGTTTATTGCTATGAACATGGATTTTTAGATCTGTGGAGCTAAATACTTTTGGTAAGAAAGTATCGGGTTTTACTCGAAATTCTGTGGATTTTATTTTAACGAGAAGCATATAGAAGCTGTTCGGCCTGAATCACACGTAAAGTACTATGGAGTTAATCCATGGGATTATATATTATAAGTTCTCTTCAGGCAACCGTAAAAAGTTAAGTACGTTTGAGCATTTGTATCACAAACACATGTTGAAGTATTCTTCCTTTTTTCACTTTTTTCTTAAGGGGATGTGCCTTTTTACCTAATTACACTCATGATTTTTAATATTTTTACCAGTTTCCGCATGTAGTACCTCGTACTCTATTTTCCAATCATATCTACTTACTATTCATATTGGGCAATAACACAGCAGTACACGTGAGGTGGAGATGTTGTTTTGAACGTGAAGTTGACAACGTTTTTTGTGTGCATATATTATTATACTATAGGAGTTTCTTTGCCCTTGCATGCATCTCAAGTTACGAAACAACTAACAAAGTTCACTTCTCATAATGATTTTCCATGTAAAATGAGAGCAAAAGGACAGAGGGATTATGCTACTGCTGGTTGTTTACAAAGGACTAAAGCAATGAATGCTTGTTCTAGGTGGATTTAGCTAGTCAGTACATTTACCTAAAGTTTTATGTTTTAGAAGACCCACATGCATATGCGTTTTCCATACCTGCGGAGTAAAAGGTCTTGCGTATGTGGGAGAGATGTGAAAAGAGTGACACTTGCTGTTTTTTTAAGTCTCTCCCGAAGTTCTGACTAGAAGTACTAATTCCTGTTTTGATCTTACTGCTTAATTCTACATGCACATATTGTACTTCAACCGTAGGATCATCCATGTTGCTCCAATTTTTTAAAACGAAAGGTCCAGGATGTAGAAAACACTCACTTTTGTATTTATGTACTTAGCATGACGACAATGACATGCAAACAGTCTACACTAGTACTGAGAACTTCATTTAGAAAATCGAAAGTTTGCTTCTATTGAAACAAGAAATCTAAAGGAGACAAAAATACCAAAAATTCCATGGTCATTGATAAATTGCTTTTTGAGCAATTGAAGATATTTTTAGCGTGGGCTCAATACACATTTCAACTTGTCTAATCTGACTTGTCCTTCGAAGTGTTTAAAGTTAAAACTCCATAAAATCATCTACATTTCTTTGTCCTTTATACATTGGTCATCCCAGTGCCAAAAAGGGCTTGTTACTCGTACAAGTTTTAGTAAATTTAAAGACTCGAAAATATTCAGACGAATAATACTTATCAAGCATTTCCTGAGAAACTGAAAGGATTCCCCGGTTGAATGTCATGATGTTTAGAAGAAGAGCGGCGACATGCAGAGAGCTACCTACATAACATGTATGTATTTGACCATCCACAAAGCTTTGTTCGAAGAGATTTTTAATACTTTTACACTTCACTTATGTCACACTCGCCATGACGATGGCAAGAACCATTCAGGGTAATAATTGTCCTCCTTATATTTTGACAATGGAACATGTTGGGAGTTTTATGGCTCTCTTCTACTATAGCATAAACTAAATGTCCTGTCGTCCTATAACCATTTCAAGAATAAACTTATCATGTATATAAAGCCAATACAGATACATACATACATTACATAGGTATGCTTAGATAGTTACTCAAATAAACACAATTGCATGGTCATCCATTGTTGACCCTTGGGAGGAAATAATTCATGGGATACTGAATATGTCGAAAATAACCCTTCCATGGTGTTATAAGCATTAAACACATACATGTGTATTGTTACTAAAACACGCTAAATCCTATATCCTATCCCGCCATCTGTAAAGTATACTTATATATCTACAGAATTGGAAACGAGTGTTTTTAGAATTTTAATACTGGATAACTTAGCGTTGTAGCATGGACCAAGACCAAAGGTCCATCAGACCATGAAATCTTTTTAAACATCGAAGTTCCTAACCCTTTGGCCTTGCTCAATTGTTTAATTTCTTGGAAAAGTCTTTCTTGTATGTATCAATGAATGAAATAATCATCTGCCAGGTCTATATTACAACTTGTTGTTTTGAATATATATTATTTTTGAAGGATCTTGTTGGAGACTTAAAATTAAATATTTTTCTGTTTCTCGTAAGTGTACTTGTTCATTAGTGTATGTACTAATTCCACTGGAATGGAAACAGTAAACAACAAACAAGCGAATAATGGTGTTTAGATTTTTTATGAGCTCCTTCAAATGTCCATGCGTGTGGGTGTGAGGTTCTTTATACAGCATGTGTGTTGTATATTAGGAGGGCAAGATGAGAGCGCACACGATAGGAAATAATAAATAGCAGTTTTTGTCCAGACAGAAGCACATTCAAGCACAACACCAGGGCAGTAAAAAGAATGAAATGTGAAACCCGGAATGAGCATAAGTAGTCATAATGAGTATGTGGTGGCCGGTGCATCATGGTGTGTGTTTCTTCCGTGAACTGTCCGTTTCTTTTTCCTTCCTATACATATGTACATACAAAAATACGCTTTTCCTTCTTCGTCTTCTGGGTGACAAGTTGCCTACTGGGACTCGGGACGATCCCTGCGTGTGTGTATGTTAACTTTAATATATTTTCATAAAGTATTGCGAGATCATGGCCAGTTAACAAGGAAGGGCCAGTTCATTCAAGAGTCTTAAAAGTGTACAGTTAAAACGTACACGTTCTGTACTATGTACTCAAGGAAGACAAAAAAGGGGAACGGTCAAAAAAGGGAAGAAAAATGTGTAAAAGAAATGTCCGAAAAATTTGTTCACCCTTAAAAATCGAAACGATGCAGCTGCCATTCTTCAAATGTGTGTATCCACTGCTGTTTCCCTATATACTCTTTGTACGAAAACAACTTTGAAGCACACTGACCATTTGGTGGCCACATTTTTAACGAGCAATGAGTGCCTGCTATAACCTTCTGGATATGTCCTCTTAAATTTTTGTGTAATGCCGATCCCGTTTCGTCCAAACACCGGTTCCTATAAGTTCATTGGTTCACCGGTTCTTATTATTATTACAAAAATAATGTGTGTTTACCTGAAATGTGTATTAAGAAGATGAAGGTAACCGTATCACTGTGAAAAAAATTCAGGGAGGTATACCCACAGATGTATTGTATAAGTTATTCATGCAGGATTATTAGTGTGGTGTTTTGTATGTAAAAATGCCGTTATCACATCGTTTAAATATATTAAATATTTTTAAATGGGACCGTCGTCCGGTCTTATGATCTGATTATTAGTTTCCTGGTACTGTTTTAAAGATGACTAATGTACGGTGTACTTACGCATCAGAACTTGAACTCCAAATTCAAAGACCATTTATCCTCAAAGGGTCAGGAACTTTTTTCGGCAGGCGGATACACAATAGAAACTAATAAAGGAACTACTCCTGTTGCTCCCTGATACTTCCATATATTGTATATCCCTGATGATCGCAATACTTGGTACATTACATCTGTGAGTAAAGTTCATGCATATGTAGTTCTATTTTGCAGTGCATTCTGAAGGGATATATGTTCAAAGCCACTGACACCACTAGGCTACTGGTTAAACACTTTACCTCCCACTATCTCATATATCATCAGCCGACACTTTTTCCATCTTTTTCTGTTATTTTCAGGGCCGGAGAAATGAAACCCTTTTTTATATCCTTACGTGTAGCCCTTCAACAGAGCAACACTTATTCATATGCCTGTCTATTATCATCTCTGTATAAGAATACCTTGAATTCATAGATTAGCTGTACTAGTGTATATAGGATTTAGGCACATGGTACACAGTTCAAGTATTGTATTTTTATCTTGTTTACTGGATTTTTTCCTTGGAAATAAAAATTGTTTTTGCTTCCCATGCTATATAGGATATAAGCTATGAATATACCCTATCAATATAATATATGCCTCATTGAGCGTATGCCCTTAAAATAAATAAAAGTTCATGACAATGACAGGGCCGAGTCCTATGGAGATATTCTGGGTGAGAAAGGGGTGATGAATCGACTCTGCTCTTGTTGATTTTAGCCGATATGCCTTTGTATGTAAGTATATGTATATATGCATATTTGCGAGGCTTTTTCATCTCTATAAAATGTCATGTACTATATTTTAAGACCAAAACTCAAATGTAAGTACGTATAAATACATCTGAATACACACTATCGCCATTACCCATACAATGCACATATATGCATAGCCTTGATCATTTTGGAAAACAACAATTCAAACGAATTATGTGATGATGATTCATCATTGTATGTATATACGCCAGAATAGACGCCTCAAAGATCTTATAGTTGTTTTAGGTGAGATATGCAAGCTTAAATCCTGCAGATCTACGTAGTTTTAATGATAATCATAGACTCTGCGCCATGTATGGAAATGGAAATAACGAGACAAAGGCGGAGTACTGAGGAATATTAAGTAAGATTAAATAAAACGTGTGGGAAACTGCAGTAACGCCTGTTAGCTTTTAGTAGCTTGCTTCAGTAGCATCTCTACATACCTAAAAGCATGCATGGGACTCATAGCCGCGTTTAGTAGGCAGGACTAAGCTATTAGGGCGACTAAAAGTAAAATGAGACAGAATGAGACGTGAAGATTTTTCAGAACATTGTCAAGCTTCCAGAGAATATTTATTACTTTTTGTAGAATCAAACTTTGTTTTGTACATGTTGCGTGCATTGCACTATAAAATAAACGCATCTACTCCACACACATTTGATTTCGAAGCCTATATATAGATCCAGGAGTTTTCGATCTCCCTGGTCCAGTCGAGGTTTCGTGGTAATAATAGCTCCCGATAAATCCTGCATAATAGTAGTGTGTGCTGGTTGATTGCGATTGTATTCGTATCGTGAGCGTTGGAGAGGGTTGTGAGTCCAGTAATGCAATAGACTATGGGTGTCAGTGGATGGAATATGGATACATGTGTTTTGTGATTAAGAGTGTGTACAGTATGGAAGAGGAGATTTGTCTACATTTATTTTTTGTCTGTTTAATGGCGTTGAATGGAGAGCTGAGAGGATGAGGTCATATGTCTCTGACCATTGGTCATTGAAAAGTGACCCTTCGGGGTTTTCCCTTTTATTTTATTTTATTGGTTTTCTCTGTGCCGTACCGAGGGTGAAAAATACAGTCCTCAATGTTTTGTTCTATTTTTGACCTCGAAAAACACCAAATGGAATCCATGTATTAAGGACAGCGTATATGTATTTACATTTTCGGCCTACAGGATTTCACTCTGAAGCTACTACATATATAGGTACTTATACTACTCTACATAGCAAGATGGACATCCATTGCATTTGGAAGGGACATCAACTAAATTATCATGCAGGCACTGTTTGTGAACAGTAATTACAATGAGCTTGTGTGTGTATGTAGGGATCAAAAATAAGGACGCAGCTTTTTGCTTCTTCCTATCCTATGGCACGAGTGGAGTGTTAAGCTAAAACCAAAAGTATTTTAAGCTTCTGTCAGGGAATAGACTGCTGCGGAAGAGCAAGAATGAGCTGGACAGATGAAAATGAAATTGAAATATTGCTATAGAAGAGTGGACATTATTTGAGGAAAAAGTTAGGAGCGACGCTCGGACACTCTTTGATGATAAGGGCTATCTGTGTAAAGAACCCATACATATAAGTAGTGTAAATATAACTGAGCAGCATTGGACATTGGACAACAGTGGTGTAGCGATAATAATAGATTATGGATTTCTGCATGGATGCAAAACATTTGGTAATAAATATACATGTGTGGTGGAATAATATATTTGAAAAACTCCATGTATAGTCGTAAATATGCAGCAATATTAGAAATGTATGGAAGAGATCACCCTTAAAATGATTATTTGCCCTTTTCACATCATCATATGACCTTTTCATTGTATCACTTGCTGACCACTGCCTTTCAGCCTGGAATGTGAGACAAAAAGCGGGGCAATAGGGTCAAGCAAAAAGTGCTCACGAGGGTAAATCCATGGGTGTGATTTGTATGAGAAAAATTTATCTGAATTAAATATTTCTTTTGTCATTGTCATACTATCGTATATATATGACCTATGATTCATTCAAGCTTAACCAAAGTCCATTACTAATAAACGCATATGTATTCATGCTGGAAGCATATGTGTGTTGAATTTATGTGTGAATGGACCGTGTCCTTCTCAGTAACTCACAGAAAATTTTGGTCATTTTTGGGGAAACCAAATCACTATTACTATCATTGTCCTTACCCCGAATCATGAATTATTTTCTAAGTTCACAATTTTTTTCCAAATTTCATGTATTCAGAAATATATGGGGATAATATTTGTCTCTTTTTCATTTGTAAAAATTTAATAACATTATAACGTCAACCTTTTGACCCATGAGAAAGGAGTCTGAGTGGACAATACAAAATACAACTGTGAGCATTTTTTGCTTCATTCTTTGTGCGCATTAGATTGATATAATAATGGTTGTGCTGTATATACATAGAATTTAAGGAAGGAAGGAAGTAAATTGAACAAAAGGAAGTATAAAATTGCTTTACGGTGGGAAAGATTATCAATTGAGACTGTTCTGGTCAGAGGGAAACAGTAAATGCATCTTTTGTCAGAGAATTATTTTCTTGATGCGTGTCTATGGAACTGCGTAGAATCATGTGGACATGGGAATAATAAAAATCTGGCATAATTTAATACATGAAAACATTTTGTCCTGGGGTTTTAATAGGATTAAATGTATTTTTATGTATGTTGGACACGAAAAAATCTGTTGAGTTGTACATTGCAAGTATGATTTTTCACTTGAACATGAATTTCCCCAATTTTTGCCTATTATCAATAAGTTGTGTAACATATACACAAAACGAGGATTAAAATTTTGACATGACATTCACCATCCTACAACTTAAGTTTTGACAGAAAGAACGTTTATTGTGATTCAGCAACTAAATGTAGTTTAAATGTATTAACATATATTGATACAAAAAGAGTAATAACACGTGAAGGATAAAATGAAAGCAGATCATGAGACACTATAAAATACTTATTCAAGCATTGCACAGTAAACGGATAATGGGACGTCTTTTTTGTGACTGCACTACAATGCTATTAATATTCATTAAAATTAACGGTTTTAAAAATTCTTTTCACCCCTGCCTTTGTGAATGATGATGAAACATGCGGTATCAATAAAATATTTTTATTTATTTTCTTTCCAGATATACTTATTATTATTACCAAGGAATGATCTTTTAAGACATGTTTGACATGTTGGTCGAACAAAGTAGTCGTGTGAGCCCATTGACCCCAATGGCCAGCCCCAAAGTCTCACATCTTCACCATCATTTGAGGCATCCATCACAATTGTCTCCCCAAACTTCCCAGTCATCAGATGCAAGCTCTTCGCCGAGAGATGATGGAAGCACATCAGGATCTCACTCCACCCCAATGAAGACTTTCCATTCCTCCACAGAGCCGGAGAGTCCAGAGAACTACTCCGCTCTGCAAAAACTCCAGTTTGCTTTGGAGAAGAATACCCTGTTCCCAAACATGTATGTTAAAACTCATAAGAGAAATGGTTCCTTGTCACCCGTTCGAGACCCAGGTCATCCTTTTGAAAATCGTGGGTCCAATGACATGCTTGCGAAGAATCCTTTGGGAACCCCTCAAAGTTCGGATAAGTCTGATGGAGATCCAGATGATCATTATCAAGGAACTGCCATGAGCATCAATATTAATGAGCATCTTATTTCAACACCAACTGCTAGTCCTAATGGTTCTATCAACAACCCGAATATTTTTCAGTGCCCACTCTGCTCGATCACCTGCGATTCCCGACATCAATTTAATGAACATTTGGTAAGTTTTACAGTGAATTGTAGGTTTTAAATAACTTACATAACAAAGGAGTTAAAGCCGTGGTGTCCCTTGTATAATTCTTTTTGACATTTTTGACTTTGCAGGTTAGTCACTCTCAACAACATGCTTGTCCAAAATGCAGCTTCTTGACAGGGGATGAAGACACGCTACGATCTCATTTACAAGATTCTCACGATATACATGAGCAAGAGGTGATTACTGACGATGAGGCACGTATACCAAAAATTAACTCTCAAGGAAAGGTATGACCAGCCGAAAAAATAATTAATATTTTTCACACTATAAGATGATTAGCATTTGTATGGTAAAGTCATATTCTTTGTATTGCTGTAATAATACAGCTATATTACATGTTGAGGGAATTTTTTTTCAATAAATTTTTCCATTACAGATAAAAACTTTCAAGTGCAAGCAATGTGAACACAAGGCCGTCACCAAAAAAGACTTCTGGGCGCACGCACGAGAGCATATTAGACCCGAAAAGTTGTTGACTTGTCCTAAATGCGACTTTGTAACGGAGTACAAGCATCATTTGGAATATCACCTGAGGAACCATTTCGGCTCTAAGCCGTTCAAGTGTGCCAAGTGCAACTATGATTGCGTTAACAAGTCAATGCTCAACTCCCATCTGAAAGCACATTCAAATGTTTATCAGTATCAATGTCTAGATTGCGACTACCGAACAAAGTACTGTCACAGCCTCAAATTGCACCTAAGAAAATATGAGCATAATCCAGCTGCTGTTCTCAATTTGGATGGCACCGTCAATCCCCTGCCCATTATTGACGTCTATGGAACACGTCGGGGTCCTAAGATCAAGCGATCGGATTCGACTCAACCTTCACCGGACTTTAATTCCAACACCAAGGTCAACAATACTAATTTAGTCAAGAGTGAATTAAAGAAACGCTGCAATAATAACATTATCAACAAAGCTGAGGAAGAGAATAATAGACCCAAAGTAGTTCGCAAGCATGATCTTGAAATCACACCGCCATCTAAGAAATACACCACTACAACTTCTGGAAGTGAACATAGTGACTCTGAACAAGATTCACTGTACCTCCGGCAACTCCAATTACAACAGATGCGTCACTCAATGCCCGAGACGCCTGTCACTCCAACTTCCATGGGTCTTCATGGACTTTTGCAAGTTCCGAATGGTCGTGACCAGATTCAAGTTGCTGCTACGGCAGCAGCAGCCGCGGCAGCTGCTGCCGTGGCTGGTAAAAATCCTTTGGAGCTGTACGCCGCTGCCATTAATCAGTACCTCCTTGCAAGTAACCCCTTGCTCCATATGGTAGCTAAAGAACAGCAGCATCAGATCTTCTCTCAGATGATGGGTCAGTCACCGATGATGCCACAAAGTCAGAGTGCCAGTCCGCCATTGTTACCTGCAAAAAGTCACCAGTCGTACAGGATGTCAACACAAATTGCAGTAACGCCACCTTCAAATGCAAGCCAAAATTTAGGTTTAACGCCATTAGATTTAAGGAATCCCAAGACATCGCCTAATTATGAGAATCGCGCCCCGATCGAGAGTGAAAAGCGGAAACGGAAAGGAAAGGCAGTTCGCTACGACAGATCCGCTTCCCATATGAAAATGGACATTCATCATGAGATGGATGATAACCAAGCTCTAGATTTTAGCAATAATAACGTCCATTCAGCAAAAAAATCTATTAAAATTGAACCCATGGAAGAAACACATGGTCAAATGGTCTGTAAGTATTGCGAGATCTCGTTCCCCGATAGAGTTATGTATTCCATGCATATGAATTACCACTCTGCGGATGGTGATCCGTTTCTCTGCAGGTCTTGTGGTAAGCAAACGCACGACAAGGTCTCATTTTTCCTTCATCTCAACACTGATTCTCACTGAAGATGACAAACACACACAACAATAAAATGTATTAAATATTCCCAATACTTTTTCCGTCTGTTTCTACTTCTGAACTTATTACTCTCTACTTACTACTTACCTCTACCTATATACTTTTCTCTGTAAATGTATCTTATCTCAATCGGCATTTCGTTTTCATGACGAACCAGCCATATTTTTTAGAATTTTTTCAATTATAAATTCATGTTAATTTTTCAAATGAATTTTAATGAAGTTTCCTAAAATTATTACCCCATAACCAATAACCTATCGATCTGTTGTATACTATACGCTTGAAATCTCATATTATCCCATATTGAGGTAGCTTACGTATATAGGGATCTTCGAAACAAAACAAAGCACTGTGTAATTACAGTTTGTCTTTCTAGTCTTGTGACCTATTTTGATAAATATAAATATATTTTGTAAAACTGAAATGTTTAATATCTACTACATGAACTATAATGATGTTTACTGTCCTGGGGTAATGTAAAGACTCTGTATGTACTTTTAGTGAAATCAGAGCTTGTTTCTTAAATAGTGTACCTTTCCACGCCATTGGAGGTGACAAGTACACAAAATGGAAGTCAAAACATTATATAAATAGGCATTAGTAGTTTTTAATAGTCGGGTTGGGTCACGTGTATTAATTGTAGCAATAATTTTAAGGTAGATAAATAGATTAAAAGTAATGAGAAATTATGTATCTTGTTAGTCAATAATGTTGCAAAACAAACAAAATATGTGTGGTACTATACTGACTTGAAGTCCAAGGATTAAACTATACGGGTATATCTGCAAACGCCAGTACTGTAGTTCGGTAATCTCCATAAAATATATCTAGTTTAAAATCACTGAAGCAATTAAAAAAAGAAATATTTCGATTTATGATTTTAGTAATAATTAAATTAGTAAAGTTGAACATATAACAATATATTGTAAATACGTTTAGTTTATATAATTCAAATCATGCAACTAATAGAAATATTTGTTAGCAGATTTAATGTTTGGAACATGCGGGTAATTATTGTACAGATGTCCATTATTAATATTAAGTTTTAGTATTAAGTTAATGTACTCAAATGGTATGATGTAGTCTTAGAATCTTATACGACGACGTAAAAACAATTTGATTTAATGTACAAGTTCATGTATTGATTTGGTTGAAACGGTATATTTTTTTATTTTCAACTGCTTCACTTTGGGATAACATTATAATTTTGGGGGGACGGTTGTAATTGTAAATATATTTTGTAGATAGTATTCTCAATTATTTTAGATTATAAGACACTCCAGCTGTGGTTTCAAACCAAGCTAACTGCCGAAAAGTTCCTAAATCGTGTATAAAGTTGTAATAATGTAGTGTGTAGAAAGTTTTAGTTTTGTTAATTAGGTATGTAGATTTAGACCAATATATTGTTTGAGCAAAATCGTGTTTAGATTTAATTTCGTGTACGTTTCTACTTCTCCCCTGGTACTGATTTCGTATTACATGTACGGGCGAGAAGAGTTGTAGTAGAGTTCTCATTTATCATAATTGACTTACAGATCTTGATTTACCACTAACTAAATATATAGTATGTAATTAAATTTTGATGCATATTTTAAAATAAAAACTGTATATTAATAGAAATGAAACACCTTGGTTTAATAACACTTGCACTTTATTAACAGAAAAAACAAGTACATATAAACATGTTTTAAAAATATTAACAAAGTAGAGTAACAAATCATCCTCTTCATATATAAGCACTAACAACAGTAGTACCAAGCAACAACGAATCTTGCAAAAGTAGATTCCATGATATTCTGCACAGCATCCAAGCATTAAATTTCCATTCGTAAACAATTCTCATAATGGGCATACATCGCAAATAACCCATATATTTAATTACACACCATAATATGTATACATATACGTGGATAATTAGCACTTTTTCCAACTTGGAATTTTACCAGACATAATGTAAATAGTGTGTTACGAGATAATCCTTCGTCGTATAAGACAGTATGGGCGGCGTAATACCGCAAGTTAATTGGAACCTAACCAAATCGTAATGAAATGCCTCGACAACCACGGGAATAACATTGGTGGAATTATCCCCGACCACAGTAAATTGGCCTCGAAAACCGATTTACGGGATATTCCTGAGAGCTTGAAAGTTTAGGAATTCTTTAATGCTACGTTCCATACTTATATATATATAAGTAGTCATATATGACAATTTCATCACGACTTGAATGTAACCACGTATGGCGTACTCCTGTACCAATTCAGACTTTAAAATGTAAACAACGAATGAAGAAGGAACTAATAACATATTATTACTACATAAGTACTTCGTAAGGAAAATTGACAACAAAATCGTTTTCGACTTGGTCATCTGCGTGATTATTATCAATTATTGCGTGTTTTGACTAGTATAGTAGGGTAGGAACTCTTACGCCTATAGGCATGTGCAACTACTTCCTATAAATCTATTAGATTTTATATGTATACATACGAGATTTCGAAGAATAATATTCAGTTCAACCTACCGTATTGTTATATGTTTGGTCTATATACTTGATCATTATTTTCAACAACATGCAAATTCGGATCCAAATAATTACACTATCAAGGTAGCTGGTAGGTACATACAGTTGAAGTTGAAACATTGTGTTTGCGAAGACATGGATATTTCTAGCCCTGTATACCAAGGTGCTTGTACATATTTGTAAATAGTCGAAATTTGAAAGTAAGTACGTTCATATTTTGCTATATATTATAAAACTAAATGTTTCATTGATTTTCCCCACTATCTAAGCGGTTAGGTTGAGTGTTTACTGCATATAAAGCAGATACATACATGCACATATCATACCTCCTTGTGTATAGGCAAGACTTGACTAATTTTCTGAGTAATCAGACTAAATATATTTTAGACAAGGATTAAATAAAAGAAAGTCACTTTGTAAGTATGTCTGGAACATCATCTGTGGTCTTTGAACCATACAAATTACCCAAGAGTTTTGGGCAAGGATCCTTAGGAAGACTACTGACACGACACATTAAATCGTAATTTATTTCTTCCGTGATGACACTATCTTTCTGGTAGTCTGGATGAGAAGTAGCAAAATCACGAAGCCATTTAGCTGCAGTGTCCACTTCACCCTTCGCACGCTTGGATATCAAACAAAGGTATTTCTGAAGAGTGCACTGACTGTCAGCATCAACATCCACAGAACTCAGGTAAGTCTGAATAAGTGAAATCAAACCGGGGAAGCCCTAGTGTGGTAAAAGATTCCGATTAGATAGATCACAGTCAAAATAATGAAATCAAGGTGAAACACAGAAATCCCAAAGCAAAGTTTCTTACGTCTTTTCCATTGATGATCTCATTGACTGTCATTAAAGAATATTCTTTCTTATCCTTATTACGAATGTCGCTTCGAAACCAAAATTTCTCTTCGAGCACAGCATTTCTCTTTTGCCCCCTTGCCATGTTTTCGTCTACCTATTATTGCAAAAAATTGGACGTAGTTTATAAGAAGGACCTTGTGAGAAGTTGGACTTACATAAGTGTATCTATTCATCAAATTGAACTTGAAACCAACCTTGGACATCGGCATGAGAAAACACAATTTGTACGAGAGAACGACTCGTGTAAGCAAAACAATGAAGCAAACAACAGCAGCATTCTCGAAATCGGTTAGCTGAACTTCGCAAGGGCGGAACTCTACTCGCCATCCAATGGAACTTTCAGGTGGTGGTGGTTTAAACCTCATAGTCTGCCAGTTTGTTGACTGAATATTCTGCAAAAATACACCGTACGTCAGTATAAATGAAATAAATATAAGTTAATCTATAAGTTAAACTAGTTACAATCTACCGTTATCAATAATCTATAAATTGCGCCTTTAAAATCATTTTAAAATGAAGTTCGTGTAAATAATTCCACAATTTATTTTGTAAAATGAAAATAAATAGTAAGGGTGTGAATACTGCGAAATTGTGATTAAAAAAGGATTAAGAATAAAGATTATTTTGTAAACTAATTTCAGTGTTATCAGTTAAATAACATGGCTAATTACTACAATGGAATTATTCAGGCGGAATTCTACTGGTCTAAACTGCCATGCCATAAGTAAGGAATAATGTTGTAATTAGTCATTACAAGTAATGTTAAAATATTCTCATTACTTCAAAATGGTCCGAATCCTTAAGATTGTCTTGATGGATTTTTTCAGAGAATAGGGAAACAGGATCCCGAATAAATAAATGTGCTATATGTTGAGCCAACAACGGATCGATGCCGCCATCCAGGAGGGCCTTGTAGTGCTTCTCTTCATAAACGATAGGAATATCATTAAATTCTGCGCCGTCTTCAGACCTTCAAGGAATAATCAATATAAACATACAACACGCCCAGCTAAGGTATTATTATATTTGATATATAAATTTATTTCTTAATATATAAATCACATCCTAAATAATGCAATTTTAGCTGTCGTTCAAATAATGAAAACTTCTCCTTAACGACCGCACTTTGTGATACCACTTATCAATTCGTAGGCTTTATCGATCCGTAGGTTGTGTGGCCGTCAAAATGCATTACTTCGCAAGTGAAATCATCAAGGAATGTATAGACAGTGCTTTTAGGACAAAGGCACATAAAAGGTAATTAAAAATCTATAATTTGGTCATTCGGTTCAAGAACACGTCCATCAACGTCAGTTTCAATAAAGAGACGCTCATTTCTAATGACAACAAACGATAATAATAATCTACGAGGATGGAAGAATACCGACCATTAAAGTAACGGTTATGAATTAAAATTCAACATCATTGCATTTGTTGAATAGCACTTTCGGCGTGTTATACTTGCACAAACTGGAAGCTCGTGCAGGAAGGGAAGAATTCTAAAAGTATGAATCTTCTAGACGTCGACACAAAATTTCCTTGTAAAAGTATGTACAACTAATATGAAGTTCAAAGATAACGGCGTAAAAAAGATAGGTCATTAGGTGAGCTGCCTGTCGTCTCTTATCACTCCAAATGGGAAAAAATGATTACGAAATTAAAAAAATATTCTAAACAGACATTACATTTGTGATAATCAAGTTGTCTACATTCGGTTGCAGCATCACATCAAAAGTAATAACACGCCCCATTGAGCCCAGTCATACCCCTTGCCCTTGATAAATTACGATATAATATAATTGAATATGACCCATGATTCATTTGGTAATATAATTTGTAATTATTATATGCCTGCCTGCAGTCTGTCATTAAATGTTACAAAATAGAAATACAAGCGGCTTCAGAGAAACCAGAACTTACAGATAACAGTCAATGGAATCATATCGAGATTTTTTGATTCTCTCTCTTTCCACAGGCTGACGACAATCAACAGAACCTGAAATGACATTCCAGCGACAATCGACATCCGCTACATATCCTCGGAAAAATGGGGTTGCTGCAGTGAGAGCCAACTGAAATCGTTCATACAACATATTTGAACATGCTAATAAAACATTGACATATATTAATAAACCAAGTGAATGATTGTTTATCAGCCTTACCATTATTGGGCACAAAGGTGCTAAATTGTCGTATAGAGTTCGGGCCTCAGTAATATTACAGGCTTGAAATGTTACTTGCAAGCAGCAACAACCCATTCCAAAACCCATTGCATCCATATAAATGTGATCAGGCTTTTGTTCTTCCACTCCCTCTTCGATGAATGGACTAGGAGTATTCACATCTTTAAAAACTACAAAGGAATTATACACATGTAGCTTTGACATTAATTATTATATCCACACGAGGATAGACAATCAATGTCGATAAAGATATGATTTCTGCTGTTTCATGCGATATTTAGAATAATCATAAGGAACATTAATTACTTGGAACTTGAATGTTGATTTTGGAACCCCGTCGCGACCGAATATTTCTGGTAAGAGTAGCAAACCGTGGATGACCTTGGAAGATGGCTTCATCAGGAAAGAAGAGAGACCGAGAAACACTGCTTTCCGGTTTCGGAGCATAAATAGGTATTGTGAAATCCGGGCAGCCTAGACGAGGGAAATTAGCAATAGACAAAACGGTCTCATCAGACGGAAGCTGCTGCTGAGCTTCGATCCTCCGTGAGATCATATTAGCCTCAACAATGTTCAAATGGGCGGGTAGTGCTCCGTAGGGCTTCCCCGGAGTTCCTTCCACCATGTAAGAAGCATATTCCGGTCTCCACAAGGATTTCACGGAGCTGTCATAAAAAACACCTCCAATTAAAACCACGGACCGACTTTACCCAGTCAATCATCAATGTTATATCAGACTTTACTACTATAAATCCTTGATAGTTCTATAGTCGTCTATCTGTTATACAAATCATAAATGTTTATCGTCACCAGCCTCCAACCTACTAATCTTATATTTAAATCTTCAATGGTTCAAATCCTACATACTCCTAATCTTTAATCCAAACATTTCTGATACAAAAATCAAATATATTCTTACTCCGGGTGATCATTCTCTGGCTGGCGGAGAATCGGCAGGACCTCATTAGCTCGAAGGGACACGCTCGCCTTCTTATTATTGTGATCGAAGTGGACGATGATGTACTCTACTTCATCCCCCCATTTCAAGGAATCTCCCTGACGATGCTGGAGTCGTTTGTACAAATTGATAAATTGTTGGATACCATTTGTCTTGACGTGCTCTGCCCATTTTTTTGTTTCTTCCCAAGTCAGAGGAGAACCTTCAGAGAGTAGTCCCATTATATGTAATTATTTATATATACTATTATCTTCCCCTCCAAGGATTGCAAAAATAATTATTGTACTCGAAAATAATCTAGAGAGGTAACTATAAAATAATATTTCTACGCTCTAAAATATTATTTAAATTGTACTATACAAGTATATAATAATAATTGCACTATAAAATAATATCTAATAAATTATCCCATACATGAACGAAAATTTACAAAAATATAGAATAAATTTAAAATGTACTAAAATGCATTAAAAATAACAACAATAACGCTGGAGATTCCAGATTCCAGTATTAGCAAATATACACGAGATACACATCCGCTTTCTTATATTTATTTAATTTAAATATTAATATATAACAACTTTCAATTTTATACACTATAATAATTATATTAGAACTAAAAATTTAATAAATTTACTTCTCAATTGTTTATAGTTAAAAATAATATATGTATTAAAACTCTCTACTAATTCTACTAGTTTTGAATTAAATTCCGCTAATAATTGTAGATACTCAAATTAATAATTCTATACAATAAATTGAATAAAAATAATAGGCAGTTGGCTGATTGTGAGTTGTACAAAACACGTTTTTTGAGAATTTCTTTCGACTAATAATGAATGGAAATATATTTATTTTATATTAATTTAGTTAAATTCCCTATAATTTGGTATACTGGCCTTTAAAATAAATTTGTGACGTTCGGTAATTTATAGGCAAATATTAATAATTAATTATAATTAAATTCTTATTTCACCAGCAGCAGTCTGCAATTATTGCAATATTTATTTTGTGTGCAAATTTTGCTGGTGTTCCGTCAGACTAGAATCGTGTAAATCTACTGCCGACCAAGTTGGACTTGGCTGAGGAATTAAAGACACCCCGGCGTGTCTCTTATCGCAAGCACAACCGACTGACGTAGACTGCGTGCTCAACACATACACAACATTCGTCGTTCAAGAGGCAAATGTGACTATAAGCACAGTTGTATTAATTTTTGTATTAATTTTTGTATTAATTTTTGTATTAATTTTTGTATTAATTTTTGTATTAATTTTTGT